>BQNB010063871.1:0-30789 GCA_026074375.1 Tanacetum coccineum | reverse complement strand
TGGTTCCATACAAATAGTGTCTCAAGAGTTTCAGAGAAAACACTACCGCTCTAAGTTCCAAATCATGAGTCGTATAGTTCTTCTCATGAATTTTTAGTTGGCGTAATGCATAAGCAATCACCTCATCGCTTCCTTCAAGTAAAGCCAGAATTGGTGCACTACACAACTTTTGCTTTAATAGTTGAAACACTGCTTCTTGTTTGTCGCCCTAAACGAACATGACCTTCTTCTGAGTAAGCTTGGTCATTGGCTTGGCAATTTTCGAAAATCCTTTGATGAATCTTCGGTAGCACCCAACAAGACCTAAAAATTGACGATTCTCCGTTGGTGACTTAGGAGATGTCCAATCTTTCATGGATTCGGCCGATGGGTTTGTCAAACAAAATGGCATAACTTGATATTCATAATGGCCGTAACGGGTTCTAAAAGCGGTCTTCGGAATGTCTTCTTCTCGAACCCTCAGTTGGTGATAACCCGACCTTAGGTCGATCTTCGAGTAGACACTCGACCCTTGAAGCTGATCAAATAAATCATCAATTCTTGGGAGCGGATAACGGTTCTTCACCGTCAGTTTATTCTATTCCCGGTAATCAATGCACATTCAAAACGATCCGTCCTTCTTCTTGACAAACAAGACCGGAGCTCCCCAGGGTGAGGAACTAGGTCTTATAAAGCCTTTGTCAGATAGTTCTTTTAGTTGCTCCGATAACTCTTTCATTTCAGAAGGTTCCAATCGATAAGGCGCCCAAGCTATGGGTGCAGCACCAGGTATCAAATCGATTTGAAATTCCACTTGTCGAGGAGCCGGTAGAAAAGGTTGGAAAAGGTTGGATGACCCTAAAACAAAAGCGGACAATACTAAAAATACATAGTGAATTTATTGATGTCGTAAATGACCCTAAAACATGAGGTGTTATAGTCTCCCCCCGTTAAGTGAGCCTTGTCCTCAAGGCTTAAGACGCGGCACTTGACGACGGTGCGGTCTTTGTGAAGAGGTGTGGATATTTCTTCCTGAATTGATCTTCGCTTTCCCATGTGAACTCAGGACCTCTCCTGGAGTTCCATCGAACCTTGACTAGTGGAATGCGGCTTTGCTTCAACTGTTTAACTTCACGATCCATAATTTCTACTGGCTCCTCGACAAATTGATGCTTGTTATCAAAGTGAAGTCCATCTAACGGAATGGCTAATGGTTCGTCGGCATGGAACTTTTTCAAGTTGGATACATGGAACGTATTGTGTACCCTTCTCAGCTCTTGCGGAAGCTCAATCTTGTATGTAACGGATCTAGCCTTTTCCAACACCTTGAATGGTCTAACGTACCTAGGGTTTAACTTCCCCCGTTTGCCAAAATGTACGACCCCTTTCCAAGGCAAAACTTTAAGCATAACTTTATCCCCAACTTGAAATTCCATCGGTTTACGCTCTGAATCCGCGTAACTCTTTTGTCGATCGCATGTAGCTTGCATTCTCTGCTTGATTTGAACGATCTTCTCAGTTGTTTCTTGCACTATTTCTGGACCAGTGAGTTGAACTTCCTCCAACTCGGCAACTAACGGATCCTGACTTCGTCATCTTTCTGGTTGAGGTTTGGTTCTGGGGTGAACGACACTTTCGACTCGTCTTAAAGTGCTTTAAAAATGGTGCAGCCTTGATGCTAGGGTTGATAGCTATTGTTTAATAAAAGAGAACAGACTCATGGCACAAAGTTAACCAAACCCCTTTCCTAATGGTCGATTGCAACAAAGCATCAACAAATCCTCGAGAGTTTGAATAGTCCTCTCGCTTTGTCGTTTGTTTGTGGTGGTTACGCCTAGTATCATATCCAGACTAGTACCCTAAAGCATTCTGAAGTGACCTCTTGAACTTTGATTGCGGACCTAGGGTCACGATCAAAATAATCGAAGAGGTATCCTTGCCTCGTGGACCACCTCCTTTAGTATATTCTTGCTAGTTTATCCATCGGATCTCGTCTCTACTATCGTACAAAGATTGCGGACTTAGTGAGTCGGTCAACAATCACCCAAATAGTGTCGTATCCTTGTGACGACTTAGGAAGCTTTGTGACGAAATCTATAGTGATGTTGTCCTACTTCCATTGAGGTATCTCAGGTTGTACCAACAATCCTGATGGCCTTTGATGTTCAGCCTTGACCTTAGCACAGGTCAAACACTTGCTAACATAGGTGGCGATGTTTGCCTTCATATTGGGCCACCAATATAGCTTCTTCATGTCTTGGTACATCTTATCAGAACCCGGATGAATAGAGTATTTTGACTTGTGGGACTCGTGCATGATCACAGTCCTCAAATCGCCATAACATGGTAACCAACTCCTGCCATTGAAGCATAGAGTTCCATCCGCACGGGGTTCCAACTTTTCCATTCTAAATTTCTCTGGATCTTTAGAATTTTCAACCAACATACCTCCAACATCTTCGTTCTTGATGTTCTCTGGTTTTCGTGCTTCAGTTTGAGCATCCAAAATTTGTTTGGGAAGATTCAAACCTATAGTCATGACTAAGGCTCGAACCCTTAATGGTGGCTCTCGTTCCTTCCTGCTCAAGGCGTCAGCGACAACATTTGCTTTCCCTGGGTGATAACGAATCTCGCAATCGTAATCACTAAGCAATTCTAACCAACGACGCTGCCTCATATTCAGCTCCTTTTGATTAAGAATGTGTTGTAGACTCTTGTGATCCGTGAACACCGTACACTTGGTTCCGTACAAATAGTGTCTCCAGAGTTTCAGAGAAAACACTACCGCTCCAAGTTCCAAATCATGAGTCGTATAGTTCTTCTCATAAATTTTTAGTTGGCGTGATGCATAAGCAATCACCTTCTCTCTTTGCATCAACACAACGCCTAAACCTTTGATCGAAGCATCGCAATATACGATAAAATCTTCGCTTCCTTCAGGTAAAGCCAGAATTGGTGCACTACACAACTTCTGCTTCAATAGTTAGAACGTTGTTTCTTGTTTGTCACCCCACTCAAACTTGACCTTCTTCTGAGTGAGCTTGGTCATTGGTTTGGCAATCTTCGAAAATCCTTCAATGAATCTTCGATAATACCCAGCAAGACCTAAAAATTGACGAATCTCCGTTGGTGACTTAGGAGATGCCCAATCTTTAATGGATTCGATCTTGGCAGGGTCCACGTGAATACCCTGGCTATCAATCACGTGACCGAGGAACTGTACTTTAGGAATCCAAAATTCACACTTGGAAAATTTGGCATACAACTCCTCTTTCTTAAGCAACTCTAAGATTAACTTAAGGTGCTCTTCGTGCTCTTGCTTGTTCTTCAAATATATTAGAATATCGTCAATAAAGATAATCACGAATTTATCCAAGTAAGGTTTGCACACCCGATTCATAAGGTCCATGAATACGGCAGGTGCGTTTGTCAAACCAAATGGCATAACTTGAAATTCATAATGGCCGTAACGGGTTCTAAAAGCGGTCTTTGGAATGTCTTCTTCTTGAACCCTCAGTTGGTGATAACCCGACCTTAGGTCGATCTTCGAGTAGACACTCGACCCTTGAAGCTGATCAAATAAATCATCAATTCTTGGGAGCGGATAACGGTTCTTCACCGTCAGTTTATTCAATTCCCGGTAATCAATGCACATTCGAAACGATCCATCCTTCTTCTTGACAAACAAGACCGGAGCTCCCCAGGGTGAGGAACTAGGTCTTATAAAGCCTTTGTCAGATAGTTCTTTTAGTTGCTCCGACAACTCTTTCATTTTAGAAGGTGCCAATCGATAAGGCGCCCGAGCTACGGGTGCAACACCAGGTATCAAATCGATTTGAAATTCCACTTGTCGAGTCGGAGGAAGACCCGACAAGTCCTCAGGGAATACATCAGGAAAATCCCGGATGATTGGTACGTCCTCAAGTCGCTTCTTCTCCGACTTGTCTTCCGTCTCCTTTGTATTAACGTTTGCCAAAAAGACTAGACATCCTTTTAGCATGTATTCTTGTGTTTTGGTGTACGAGATAATGTGCAGACGGAGCTTGTGTCACTAGTTTCTTTTGTCACTGTTGAACAATTATTGTTTCATTTCATCAGGGGATAATAAAGATCTTATCGGCACACACAATGATTGCTTGGTACTTTACCAAACAATCCATACCAATTATAGCATCAGAAACTCCAGTTCTTACGGGCAATTAGTCTATGTTGAATGGGTGGTTCAGGATATTTAATGTACAACCCCTAAGGATAGTGTTCAACCCAATTATTCTCTCGTCGGCTAGTTCAACGTCATAATAGTGATCTAATGCAGTTGGTGGGATATCAATTTGGGAGCTAAATGCAGTGGATACAAAACTTCTATCGGCACCAGTATCGAATAAGATAGAAGCATAGCGGTTGTTTAGAAGGAACGTACCCGTCACGACGTTGGAGTCTGGGTTTGTCCCTGCATGCCCTACCGCATACACCTTGGCTGGAGCATTGCCACCTCCAACTTGGTTACCACGGTTGTTGTTGTTCTTCAGCTTGGGACATTCCCTCTTGAAGTGTCCTTGGGCTCCACACTCAAAACAAGTAGGCTTCTGACCCGACCCAGTGCCCCTCTGATGGTTAGCATTGTTAGCATTTGTCGTACTTCTACAGTCACGAGCAAAATGGCCAACTTTGTTGCATTTGTGGCATTTTGGAGCACATGGACCGTCATGGTGATAATTGCATTTTGAGCATAGGGGTTTGGATCCCCCATATGGTTTCTTCTCAACAGTCCCTGCAGCATAAGCCTTGCCGGTGTTCTGCCTCTTGTTTTGGTGTTGTTGTTGTGGTTGTTGGTTATTATCTGGCTTTCTCTTGTTCTCTGTCTGACGGTCAGCAAAAGTGCGGATTCTCTTATCCATCACTTCGATTGCCATTTTAGTTGCCTCTTGCATTGTCTTAGGCTTGGATGCTACTACACTTTCGTGGATCATGTCGGGTAAGCCACCGACATATTTCTCAATCTTATCAGATTCTTCAGGGAACATTCTACCACACAGCAGTGCCAGTTCCTGAAAACGTTGGTTGTACCCTATCACATTGGTACCTTTCACTTTTAATTCCCACAGTTTAACTTTGAGTTTCTTAATCTCGGTCCTTGGGCAGTACTTGTCACTCATTTTCTTCTTCAGTTCAGTCCAGGTAATTGCATAAGCAATGTCATTACCAACAGTCCTAACGTGGGAGTTCCACCATGTTAGAGCATTTCCCAGAAGAGTACAAGTGGAGAACTTGATTTTGGTTTTCCACAGAACAGTTGCTTATGCGGAACACAGTTTCCATTTTCTCAATCCATTGAGTCAATTCGACAACTCCTTCTGTGCCTTTGAAATTTAGAGGTTGGCACTTCATGAAGTCTGGGTAAGTGCACTCACGAGTGGCTCACTCGTTTCTCCTAGCACCTGTTCCTGAATTGTGGTTGTCGACGCCATTCGTGTTTGCATCACGTGCTGCTAAAATGGCAGTAACGCCTTGGTCAATCATTGCCTGAAGTTAGGCATTAGTGACAGTGGTAGTGGTGCGGTTGTTGCGGCCGGTGTTGTTTCTGGGTTTAACCTCGTGGTCCTTCTCTTTGGTGCCATTTTCTTTAAATCACAAGAAAATATAATACCCGTTAGATTTCATAAAATCATAACCATGACATGACATATACCCAATAAGTAAAATGATATCACATCACACAGTGAAATGCACAACTGAATTAAAATTAACAATGGTGTAGCTAAATCGACATTCATTCATAATAAATTCGATTACAGACATGACATAATACCACCATTCCATATATAATTGGAAAACATACATGATTGGTTCAGATACAAAATGATCACAACGATTAGGTTACAAGATAAAAGAATATATACAACCTAAAGCCATACTAGCCGGGAGTTACCCATAATACTTAGTAGGCTGTACAAAATAACTAGCCATAACATGATCTAAGAACTGCTACCAGCCTCCTCTGGTGCATCTGGCTGTGCAAGACCTTTGGCGGGTCCCTGCTGACTCTCAAACTCTGTCATCTGAGTCTGAAGTCTCTTTATCAGCTTCAGTGCCTCTGTGAACTGCTTCTGTTTCCTTCGGTCTGCCGTCAGCATCTCTGTAATCACCGTCTATCTCCTACGGTCCGCTGACTGTAACTCTCTAATCTCTGACTGCTGAGCTAACACTGTGGTACGTAGCGACATAACCTCTGCACACGCAAGGTCACTCGCATCCATGGATCGTCCCCAAGCCTCTCGGGACATCCTAGCCTCAGTCTCCATGAGTCTAGCAGTACGTGCATGTGCACGCCTATCCCTAAACAACATGTTGAGCCGACCAGCCAATAGCTGTCGCCCAGTCTGCTCATCATCCAACCTCGTATAAACCTCGTCTGTGTCTCGCCTAACCCTAGTCTCAAACTCTAATAATCTGTCATGCCTTCGGCTAAACTCTGCCGATATCAGTTTAAGGATTTGTAGGATCTTAAGCAGGTAAAGTGATTGTTGTTGTGGATTGAGTACAATTAATGTTCACGGGATTTTACAATTCTTGGATTTAAACCGAGAGAAGAATCGTATCTTTCACGGGATTTTACAAAATCAAGAAAAAACCGTAAAACAACAAAAAAAATTTGCTTGTTCGGTCCTCTGCTAGTTCGGTTCACTGGTTGTTCGGTTTGCTGGTTCGGTTGTCTAGTTCGATTGTCTTGTTCGGTTCTAAAGGAAACGCTAGTTCGGTCCTCTAGTTCGATTGGTTCACTGGTTCGGTTCTCAAAGAAGTTCCTAGTTCGGTCCTTAGCTAGTTCGGTTCTAAGGGAGATCGACTAGATCGGTTATCTAGATCGGGTCTCTCGTTCGGTCCAAATAAGATCACCACTCGTTCGATCCAAACAAAGATCACTCGTTCGATCCAAACAAAGTCCACTCGATCGATCCACTCTTGTTCGATCCTCCTAGTTCGATCATCTTAGTTCGATCCTCTTAGTTCGATCCTCTCAGTTCGATCCTTGAAGGTGTAAACTCGTTCGCTCTCAAAAGAGAATTTTGCTCGTTCGAGTGGGACACCAAGAACTCGTTCTTTTCGTCCTTGCGTTTTGCTTAGCCACGCACGAAGTAACCACGATTACAATAAAATTACAAACACTAAATCGAACCAAATCGAGGTAACCAAATCGAACCACTTTGCTTAAAAAAAACGAAACCACGAAACAAAAAATTACAAACACGAATTAACAACGAAAACTAACAAACACTAAACCCACCCGTGGCGAATGATACCAAATGTCGGAACCCAAAATCACTTTCACTTCATTATTGAAACAAGAAAAATAAGATGAGAAGAATTGGAAGAATTGTAGAGAGAAGTTAGAGAGAGAAAGGTAGAGAGAAGAAAAAGATGGAAGATTACTTGCAAAATTACAAAATGAGAATTAACAAGAATCAACAAGAACCAACCCCCTCTCCATACTTGGAGAGGGGTATTTATACTTAATACCAAGAGGCTTGCATGCCTATTGTATTTCTAACGGCCGGGCACAGGATTACTTGGGCTTTCCGCCGATACACGTGACCGGTTAGATTACATTTAAGAGCCCGTTTACCCGTGTAGCCTATTACAACGTATAATTATTTAATGACTGAGACCTAATATAGTTATGAACGAACTTCCATTGTTCGACTCATTATTTTGAGGCTAACATATAGCTCGATAGTTAATTAATTAATTAATGTTTAATGATGTAAATGGGTTGTTATGCAAAAAGCCTGCAAAAGCCCAAAAGAAAGGCCTATAGGCCAAACCCCATTAGTGTATAAATACACTTTGTTCTTATCAACAATTAGGTTAGCTAGTCATTATATTATTGTTAGGGTTTCTAGCCACCAAAAAGTTTCTTTCAATCATCAATAAAGTCTTTTTTTTCCTGCATCTTGATTCTACACATCATTGTTAAGGTTTGTATGAATGATCATGGAACCTACAATATCTTTCGTTTCCATTTTACTGAAAATTATGAAGTGAAAAATAATAGTAGGATCTTAAGTAGATGTGTTGTGATTGAAGTTATGGTAAAAAGAAAACAATAAATGTTCACGGGATTTACAAGTGCTAGAATAAAACCGAGAAGAGAAATTGTGGCCCTTTTCGCGAGATTTTACAAAATCAAATAGAAAAAACCGTAAAATAGTAAAATTGATTTGGATAAGGATTTGTTTGATGTGAATTGAAAAGTCCTTCGAAAGTATATAAATTCCTAAACTGACATGTTTCGCTTACAAGAGTGCATATTTGGCTTGGCTTTGGAAATTACGTATTTCGCTTCAAAAGTTACACATTTCGCTTGAATTCAGAAGACTGCACATTTCGCTTGAAAGAGAACATATTTCGCTTGAAAAAGGAATTGCATGTTTCGCTTGGTCTTTTGCATATTTCGCTTGATTTCAACACTGCATGTTTCGCTTCGAATTTAACATATTTCGCTTGAACTTAGTCTTACATGTTTCGCATGATAAACATATTCCGCTTGAGTTATAAGAAATTTTGGCAGACTTTCTTTTTACTAAATGTAATATTTCGCTTGAACTTGAACCTGCAAATTTCGCTTGAACTTAAACATATTCCACTGTAATAATAACCTGCATATTTCGCTCAGGCTTGTCTTACATATTCCGCTCGGTGTCACTTTCGGGTGAGGACCACTTAAACTAACAAACAAGATGTCTTTATCTTGTGAAGCAAAATTTGTGGATCTATGTCCCCTCAATTTTGACCGGTTATGAGCATAAGAAAAGACAAAAAACAAGTAAACCATAAATAAGCTCGAAATAAGTTTAAAATAAGCCGAAATAAGCTCGAAAATAAGCAAAGATATTTAGCAAAAAAATAAAGATTCTAGTTTGAAGAATACTAGCCACGAAACTACTATGACTAAGGAGTGAATAAGCTCAACTTAACCAAGAAGCCCCCAAAAAAATAAGACGTGAGCTTATATTTCAAAATAAGCCACGAAAATTTTGAGCTTATAATCACGAATCAAACACAATAAGTTGTAGAATGATTAGAGCAATGATGTAGATAAGCAAAACAAACCAATAAGCCTAAAAATTTTGTAAGCCGTGAGCTTATTTACAACAATAAGCCACGAAAATTAAAGATAAGCTAGAAACACGAAGACTAAAGAGAGAATAAGCTCAACACACCAATAAGCCCTCAAATTGTTTTTGTGCCGTGAGCTTATTTGACAAATAAGCCACGAAATTTTTTGATTTGAGCTTATTAAAACCACAAAACAACCACGATCTACCCGAGGCTCTTGATACCAAATGTTGGAATCCAAATAATCACTTCACTTCATAATGATGAACAAGAAAATAAGCTAGGAGATGAGAAGAATTGTAGAGAGAGAAACTAGAAAGAGAAAGTATGGAGAGAATAAAAGTGGAGGTTGATTAACTTGCACAAACACAAATAAGACCAACAACCCTCTCTCCACACATGTAGAGGGGTTTATATACCCTAGATGGGCCGGCCTTAAAAGGCTTAGTGGGCTGAGGGTTTGTCTTGGGTTGGGCTTGAGTTTACTTGGGCTTTCGCCCGATACACGTGACCTATTAGATTACATTAAATGAGCCCAATACTCGTTCTAGCCTACTACAACATTTAATATATAAATGACCGAGAACTAATATTCCAAATGAACGAACTTCTCGTTCGACTCAATAATTTTGAGGCTAACAATTTTTCACACATTAACAAAGTTCTCTCTTTTATGTTCTTTCTCTCTCTAAGTGTTCATCCAACCCACTCTCTCTCTACCCTCACATGTAGTATGTTATTAGATTAGTCTAAAATCTAGTATGTTATTAGATTAGTCTATAGATAGACCTACTCATAATTAGCTTGGTGATCTTGCCAAAGCAGAAAAACCTTCTAAAACATTCAATGAATTGATGAGCACTCCTATCAACTTCACTGTATTTGCCATGAACCGCCTACAGATTAGTGATCTAACAAAAGCTAATTTGGTAGGACTGGTTTACAATCTTCTCAAAGGCACCTGCAAGAGTTATGTGGAGCTCGAATATAATATGGAAGAATGTTTCAAAGCACTGAACGATCAATTAGACTGGAACAACCCTGAAGGAGAGAGATATCCATTCGACTTAAGCAAACCACTACCTCTGATTGAATCAAGAAATCATCTGATTGTCTCGGCTGATTACTTCTTCAACAATTATTTGGCATGCTTGCAAGGAGGAAGCACCGACAGAACATACACGACTTATTTAACCAAGACCAAGGCTGCTAAGTACGACTTGAAGGGAAATGAAGATATGGTTCCCACGTTATGAGTCCTATAAAGGTAGTGTATGACATGCTGCTTTAGGTACTTCATACTGGGGACCCAAAAGATAAAGATTCTACGGATATGCAACCAAACCAACAGGGTGTCTAAACATGATGTACACTCCACCAAGAGAATTCTGGCAGTGACCAATGTCAAAGTTAACAAGTGTTATGGTTATGGTTATTTAGAGGAGATTGAAGTCAGAAGAGTAGATCAACAATTATATAAGTTCATGAAAGGTAACTTTCTAAGTCTTCATCTGAATGACATCGAGGACATGTTGCTTCTCGTTGTTCAAAATAAGCTCTTCAATCGCAATAGTGACGTCATTTTTGAATTGGTTGTGGCATTACGTATGTTCACAAGGCGTATTGTAATCCAGACTAGAGTGGAAGATCTTCAACTTGGTGTCGAAATCAATCAAAAGAAACTCAACATATCCAAGCCAAAAACACATGATGAAAACCTCTCCTGAAAGATCACCCATATAACAACTCTCTCCATCCCAAGGATGCATTTTGATGAGCTCTACAAGTTCAGTGACTGTACACTCCAATCTGTTCGGGATACTCTTCATGACATGGAAACCAATTTAAGGATGGGGTATAACAAGGCCATGCCAAGGAGGAGATGGAGTAACTTAGACAAGACACGATCTCACTTCATGGTGAAAGACATTGATCGACAGTTGCTAGAAAGAAGGTTGATGAGGAGTTTAGAAAAGTTTGTTGGTGGAAGGGAATACGGGGAAGACCTTAAACCTGCATCTGCGGACAAATGACTTTATCATACATTGGTTGTCTACTCTTTCAGGTTCACTTCTCATAATTATAAACTTGTAATCAGTAAATAAGTAGATAAAGACTATAAATAGGCATATATAGTGTTTGAGTACAAATTTTCAAGAATTTTTCATGAAATTTAAAATCTTTCAAATCAACGTACTCAATACCATATAATACCCTCGGAAATTGAGGAGGATCATTTACATGTTCCTAATAAGGCTTAATATATATAATCAGAACATTTTTCTCCCTAAATAATTTTTCATACATATTTAGAATGCAAATTGATACCAAAATACAAAAGATTTGACATTTTTGATAGGGGAGAAAATGATTAAAATATATGTAACTTGTAAATAAAAAATGTGATCTGAATGACTCTAGTGTAGCTTCTTCCTCGTATGTGCAAAACACTTTCGATTATCGATGCACATATGCAGGGGGAGCAATTTTGAAAAGTTAAAAAACTATCGAGATACAAAGTTATGTAAATATCACAATTACCATGGTTTGAATTTTTCAAATGGGTTTTAGTGGCACTATGCAATGTCTAATAGACCAACCAGGTACTTAATTGTTATGTAGTAATTCAGGTGGTTAAGGTAGTATTTATCCCACGATCCAGCCAGAACCAGAGGAATCTACCTAGGGACATTCCATTAGATAGAATAGAAATCCATAGGTATGATACAAAAGGAGTAAAAGTGATAAAGGAGATAATGCAGACTAAGACAGAGCTAACACTAGAACAAACCCAACAAGGTGTTAGTGATGAAGACTTGGTAAGCATTGGAGGGGTTAAAGAATGAAAAAGAAATGTAAAGATAAAGGGTGAAAAGAAAGAAGCCTTCCTTACACTTAGGCAGAAACCGAGTCAATACATATGCTATCAGAAACACTAAGTTGTTGTCTGGTATTGAAGATAGTCATCATGGATCTAGTGATACAATGCACAACCCTCCCTAGACACTCAAGGTCTCTCAAAAGACTCTTGTTTCATTTCTCATGGAGAATAAATATATTTCTATCAACTTTCTCACTCTGAGTTAGTTGGTATTGAAAAGCTAGAAATATGCTCCATCCTATGATTACTAAAACTAAAGTGCACTATTGAGTCAAGAGCCATAAAGTGATCATCCATAAATCTCACTAGGATACTACTCCAATATATTTGTTGTTCATACATTGTGAAAAAAAGTAATATCTTAAGAGTCCTACGCATTATCCTTGTGATATTGCTAGAACATCAGAGTGATACTTAAGTGTTCACAATGACGATGGAAATCCTTCCAGAGTCAACATCAAACAAGCTCTGCGGTAGGTGACTTGTGAGATCCTATATGGATCGAACTTGTGACACTAGATATCGATTCGGTCCAAACTATGAATTGACGGTTGACGAAATTTGAAATGAATAAAATTCTCGATGTGTCGCAAAACCACTCTAGCAAGTGACACGTCGATTGATTTTCAAATCAATTTTTGATTCAATCGGTGAGACTTTGTCCTATTGGTACACTCATACCGTGTTGTCTGCTTTAAGACGCTCTGGTAATAAGAACGGCTAGTGCAGCTGTGAAACCCTGTCAAGGAGATTCTTAGGAATTCTACCTGATCACAGGCAATATTTATACTGATTAATGGGGAACTGTGGTTATTCCAACCGTATTTGACGAAGTGACAAAAACACTTTCATCCATATATGTTGTTTATCACTAACCCATTTATGTAGGTAATCCCGATGGTGACAGCAACTAGTCCAAGACAAGTCAGATTTATCGCTACATGCTCATACTCGACCGACATATGTAAAGACATTATGAAAGCTCAAGTACATGTTTCAAGACTTCCGCTACTCTGATACCGCGCGTCCTTCTTGAAGTGACGAAGTGTTAAACTTAAAGAACTTCAATAAAGATGACTATATAAGCTTTCAAGATCAAGAAAAGTATGAGCATGTCAGTTCGAAGGTCAGAAGTACACAAGAAGGCAAAATATCACAAGATGATGATATGAGATTATATTTGGCTGATGATCTCAAGAAGCTCAAAGATCATACGCAAGTCAAGCTTAAAGGAACAATCTCAAGCCTAAAGTCTAAAGATCACTACACATATCACAAGATGAAAGACAAAGAATCAAGACCACGAGCAAAGACCAAAGTCATTGGTAGAATGCTAAGTTTAAGATTTTTTGTAAAAGGATTTACACTCCTTAGGGGAGAAATTGTTAGTAAAGATAAGAAAAGACTCGTCACTCCAAAATCCATAGCTCGTGGTCCTTTAGATAGTTTTTGGAACCTTAAATAGGTGGATAGGCCAAAGCCCATAGAAAGCCCATGGTGTAACACCCTCAAATCTGAGTACGCAGCGGAATGTTGAATATCCGAGGGCGTTACATTTACGGATCAATAGCACAAGATATGAGAACTACCACTAAACGTGTCATTTGAAAAAGATACATTGGATTAACAAAATACTTGTTTGATACATAAGCTTCATGGCTTCCAATTGATTACAACAATATAAAAAAGATTTTGTTTATAACAATGTCCCTAAAAATGTAATAAGACCCAAATCTAAATGTTGACTCAGTCAATTATTGACTTCCAATGTATCATCGCACCTCGTGCCTTTTTGACCTGAAAAAATGGCTTAAAACGTCAACATAAATTTTGGTGAATTCATAAGGTTTATGTAAATCAATAGAAGGACCGATAAGATTTCCAAGTGTATGGACAAGCAACAAATGCAAATAACATAAATAAAAGTTAATTTACGTTTTTCCTAAGCCATGACACTAAAGATCGACATATATTAATGCAATATAATTTGCCAACAAGGTCCGTGAATGATGTGCTAACCCGCAACATCCCAAATTTGACAGGGAATGCGGTTTCGTTTTCACGGTGATAGCTAGTCACCCGAAAAAAAACAGGGATTGAGTCCAATCCCTAAAAGATCTATTCATAACACTCTCCCCACATAATGTAATTCCCAATCACATCTATAGGCAATTAACAATTCATGATACATGGACATAATGTGTTATGTAACTTGCAAACACGTAAACATGGTATAAAATGTACACTTGCGTCTAATATTGTAAAAACGATCATGTTCTCTACCCCAAGGATGTAAATCAATTTTAAATAACATAAAACATGGGCCAATGAACTCACCTTAGAAGGTAGTTCCTTGTGAATTGATATTTTATATCCCAAGCAGGTAGTGAATCACACGTCAATACCTTAAGTAAATACGGTCAAGACTTAGACAACATATTTATGGCTAAAACTCAATGTTATAAACAATAACCAATTTCTAGATTATAATATACCGTAATCACTTGTGTGTGGTGGAACACGTTATATGTATTCGTTTTCCTTGTGTGCTCTTGGGAAGGGTACACTAATACTTTTAAGTTTCACAAGGAATTTATGTATTAAATCATAAATACACCTTATTTATCATTCCGTGTGACATTTAGTTATAAAAGTATCCATATTATAACACGACAAGTCCGATTCCAATAAGTGTTTATTAAATCCACATTAATTAATTACAATAACCCTTAGGTTTTCATCATTTGAAAAAACAGTCCTATCTATAATAAATAAAATTTACCGTTTACACCCCTGAGTTTCCATATTGATACGTTTAGTCCCTCTATTTTATGAAAATACATTTTAGGTTCTTATGAGTTCCAAATAGTCCCTGAAAGTTCAGGAATGTCAAAAACAATATTATTAATACACTACATATTTAATAATAATGCTACATACCTAACTCTGGGCTAGCATACTTAACTTCTTAAGCCTGGCAGGTAACTTAACTTCTAATTTAAGGCTCATATCAAACAACCCCATTTATGAGTTACAAATTTGATATAAAAAAAAAGAGTTTGGTTTAAGCACTGTTTGGACCACAAGAAAGTTCAGGAATGTCAAAAACAGTATTATTAATACACTAGCAGTATTAACAATATGCTAGCAGTACTAACTCTGCTAGCAGTACTAACTTCTGCTAGCAGTACTAACCCTGCTAGCAGTACTAACTTCTGCTAACTTATTTCGACATATCCCAAACAACCCTAGTTCGCATATACTATAGTGTACACATCCTTTATTGAGCAAGACGAGTTGTTAAGTATTATGATACGTGACATGAAAGTGTTTCCGTTTCCAAACGAGTTATCAAACCTCTCGGTTAAATATTTTACGTGTGCATGTCATATTTAAACATTCATGCTTATACACAAGATCTTTGTTACGTGCCTTATGGCTTTTGGTTCACCACACAAGTCTATATATGTTGTATATTGTAAGACGTGGACATGGGTTGTGTCATGCTAGGCACGACCCATGTTTAGCTTGTTAACACATAATAACCGTGCCTTATGACACATGAAGCAAACATGAAACTTGAATATGAACGTAGGCTAAGACACTTACAAGGGTCCTAGCTTCTTGAACGTGTGTGTATGCGAGCAATGTGGCAACCCACGTGTGTAAAACACGATCAATAACCAAACCCTAAGCTTCAAAGCTTTGTAAATACCCAACCCTAGCTCGTGTAAACCTTTTTATAAACTTGTATGACAACTAGAAATGTTTGTGGGTTCGAATGAGATCAAGGGAGGTGTTTGTTTGCGGTTTGAAGCTCGAACACAAGAAATAAATATGTGTGTAGTTGTTTGAGAGTGTTTAGGGTGTATGTGAGTTTTCAAGAGTGTAAAGTGGTAAGTATACATGAGTATTTATAGGCAAAATGTCTAGTTACATATTCCTAGTCCTAAAACCAACCAAACCGTGCCCTATCTACTAGTGGTTTTGTGGTTTTGGTTAATCACACATAGTTTTGTTAAAACCACAAGGTACTATTCTTAATTACAAGATATATGTACAAGATATGCTTAGATACTTGAAATCTTATGATTTGTGTGTGTGTCTTGTGTTTAGCCGGTTATACAAAGGAAAAGAGAAGCCAAATGGTTATTAACCATTGTGTAATAGATTAGTGGGGGACATTTAGGACTAACATTAATTAATGGGAGTTTGTACATGTACTTAGCAATATCATGGAAGATTTCTAGGTGATTTGTGTGTACATATGTATGCCGTGGGTTTTCATAGGGAAGGAAGGATCCAAAGTGATCTTTAACCCATGTGTATTAGCTAACTAGAGACATGTTGTACAAATCTTAATTAAAACCTAGATGTACATTGTACTTAGTGTAAGATTTAAGGATTTTCTAGTTATTCTTGTCCCATAATTCGGCTCTAGTGGGTATTTAACACAAGAATTGATTTAATTTTGTGTTAAGGTTTTAAAAGTGGGTATTGGTTTGAGTCTAGGTAAGTGTAGGTATTTCCGGGGTATGTCCAAATGTATTTTATTGCGAAATGTAACCCTTTTACGTGACCAATAAAAATAAAATACGCAAGGTACATAATTATCTTCTTAATAATTATATATTACTTGGTTGATGTAAACCTTAATTTATTTGACGACCGTTTACATTAATTGATTATTTATAGTCTACGCGATTTAGCTTAAAAGTTAATTTAAAAGTAAACGCGTATAGGACTAAAATAAATAGTGACTAATAAATAGGAGTCGTAAAATGACCTGAAATTGAGAAATGTTACACTGTAATTGAGAAACGATTATCTTTAAACTTTCTTTCTCTCTTTTTGTATTTTTCTCATTTTTTTGTTAAACTATACTTCAAATCTCGGTGTAGATTCACCGTTTTCACGATCATAATAATTCCGGATAATTCCTTTTGTAATTTCTTCGTTCATCGGATTCTTCATTAATTGTGAATGAGCTTTGACTACTAATATACATTCCCATTTGCAATGTGCAAATTTCTAACCGCACCAAAGATAGAAAATGACACAAGACTCTGGGAAATACAAACTTTACACTTTAAGCAACTAGCAACTGTAAATTAAATTTAATCTAACAGGGTAGGTTAAGGTGTAAGGCTGTAATGAAACAAATAATTGGTGTAAATTCCTAAAGGATTGGCTATACGGGTTGTTCTAGTGGATCATCACTCTAAAAATGAGAGTGGAAGGGTTTAATGGGAGGTTAACTAACCAGTGTAGTTAGTTAATAAACAACATATATAGGCGATTTGGGTGTAATCCTAAGATTTACCAATTTAAATAAGTTACTCCAATTAAATCCATAATACTCATTATTGTGGTCTCGAATAGATATACCAAGCCAAGTTCTAAAGTCTACAACATCACCGGCACACTCATATTTTCTGAAATTTGGGTAAACATTTGGAAATGGAAAGGTTAAATCCTCACAATATCTATCAAGGGTTATTGTGTGTGGGTTATGTAACATGTAATTTCATAAAAGTATGCTTGAAAATTTTTTAAATTTGAGCATAATTTAAGCTTTTTATTGTGAAAATTTAGGACAAGTAAACATTCTAATTCCATCCCCCCACTTGAATTATACAACGTCCTCGTTGTATATATAAAACATTAAATACGGGAAAAAATTAGAATGAGAAACTCACCTGAGATTTGCTCGGTAGATTCTCTAAGTTGCGTTTATGAGCAAGATCGTGTGTTGAACAGCCGTCTTGAGGTTTCAAGACTCCAACACTTCAAGATTTCTAGATTTGTAAATTCTCCACCAATATTCGTCGATATTTCCTTCACGAGGTCCTGTGTAAAATATAGGAAAACAAGTGCATTCCTATCTTTGCATCTACGGTTTATGTAAAAATACTAAACTAAACAAACTACATACGGGTTAGACTGTGGATACGGCGTTATCTATAGATGAATACGGGTATTAGCAGAACTGTATATGTTTTTAAAGGCATGCAAAATTAAAGACTGATAACGTCCAGACATCAATACGCCATATAGTATGGGGCGGATACGCCGTATTGAAGTCTGGGAAGACAGACTCGATAAAAATTGAAAATACATTCCGGGTTGTCTCCCGGCAAGCACTTTTGTTTATAGAAAAGTCTTTAAGTTAGACTTTTCTTCAGCTTCTCTTACTTCTTGGTACATGTCACTTTAGTCATCCAATTCAACCACTTCTTTCTCTTCCACATTATTGTATCCATCGTGATACTTTTTCAACCTATGTCCATTAACTTTAAAACTTACTCCATTTTTTAACGATATTTTCTATGGTTCCTTCTGGATGCACAGTTATTACTCACGGCCGTACCATTTTAATTTAAGCTTTCCCGGATGCATTTTAAACCTAGAGTTAAAAATTAACACCTTACAACCTTTTTTGAAATTTTTATCTCCTCGGAGCCTCGAGTCATGCCATTTCTTAGTTCGTTCTTTGTAGATCCGGGTGTTTTCATATGCTTCATCTCTTAACTCCATTAGTTCATTAAGCTCCATGAAACGGTTTTTTGCAGCAGCTGTGAGATCCATATTACATTGTTTTAATGCCCAAAGCTATGTTTGATTAGTCCACAGGTATCTGACAGCTATTCCCTTAACCATTGAAAGGTGGGTGCATCCAGTTGGTGTTTTGTAAGCAGTTCTGAATGCTCATAACGCGTCGTCAAGCTTTTCTGACCAATTCTTTGGGTTATACCCAACCGATCTTTCCAAAATACGTTTTATAGCTCTATTGGTCACTTTAGTCTGCCCGTTGGTTTGAGGATGATATGCAGTAGATAATTTATGAGTCACTTCGTATATCTACAAGGCTTTTTCTAATTGAGAATTACAAAAATGCGTCCCTCGATCACTAATCAAGGCTTTAGGGACTCCGAATCTTGCAAATAGCCTTCTTAAAAACCTAATTACAACACGAGCATCATTCGTAGGAAGGGCTTGAGCTTCCACCCATTTTGAAACGTAATCTACTGCTACCAATATATATTTATTCCCATTTGAGTTCGGAAAAGGTCCCATAAAGTCTAATCCCCATATATAAAATACATCACATACCTGAATGTTGTTTTGAGGCATCTCACTTCTTGATGATATTTTTCCTGATCTCTGACATGCATCGCATCTCTTCACATAATACTTAGCATCCTTATAGATGTTCGGCCAATAGAATCCATATTCGTAGACTTTCCTTCTAGTAGTTGACGCGCTATGATGCCCCCCAGTTGGTCCAGAATGACAATGTGCCAAGATTTCAAAGATTTTGTTCCCAGCAACACATCTTCTCATCACATTGTCCGATCATAGCTTGAATGCATATAGTTCATCCCAAAAATAATACTTAACTTGAGAGAAAAATCTTCTTCTTTTTTCAGGCGTCTAATTCGGAGGTATGATCTTTCCAATGATATAGTTAATATAATCAGCATACGATGGTTCATCGTTATTGAGCTCTGCTGTTAATATCATGAGATACTCGTCGGGATATTCATCAGTTATTTCTTCTTCCGCAAAGGTTCCTAAATCCGGGTTCTTAAGTCTTAACAAATGATCTGTAGCCAAATTCTCTGCTCTTTTTTATCCTTAATCTCAATGTCAAATCCTTGGAGAAGTAGAACCCACCTAATAAGTCTTGGTTTCACGTCTTCTTTGCTAAACAAATATTTCAAAGCAGAATGATCAGTTTAAACCATAGCTTTTGATAAGACAAGATACTAACAAAACTTATCAAAAGAGAAAACAACTGCGAGAAGTTCTTTTTCTATTGTGATATAATGTTCTTGAGTAATATTCAAAGTTTTGCTTGCATAATAAATCGGTTTGAATTTTCCATCATTTCGTTGCCCCAAAACAGCTCTAACAGCGAAATCACTAGCGTCACACATTAATTCAAATGGTTCGTTCCAATCGGGAGATATGATGATAGGTGCGGTGGCCAGCTTTTCCTTTAAAATGTTGAACGCCTTTTTGCAGTCATCAGAAAAATCAAACTTCACATCTTTCATCAAAAGCTGGGTCATTGGCTTAGAGATCATTGAGAAATCTTTTATGAACCTCCGGTAAAATCCAGCATGTCCCAGAAAACTTCTAACTCCTTTGATGTTAGTCGGGTATGGTAGTTTAGCTATCACATTGATTTTGGCTCTATCAACTTCGATCCCGGCTCCTGAAAATTTGTGTCCTAAAACTATCCCTTCTTTTACCATAAAATAGCATTTTTCCTAATTTAGTACAAGGTTAGTTTCTTCACATCTAGCAAGCATCCTATCTAAGTTAGCTAGACAGCAATCAAAGGAGTTACCAAACACTAAAAAAGCGTCCATGAAAACTTCCATAAAGTCTTCCACCATGTCGTGAAAGATTGCCGTCATGCGTCTTTGAAAGTGGCAGGAGCATTACATAATCCAAACGGCATTCGTCGGTAAGCAAAAGTTCGATAAGGACAGGTGAAAGTGGTGTTTTCTTGATCCTCCGGAGTGAATGGAATTTGAAAGAATCCTGAAAATCCGAGTAGTATTCATTCCCACATAAACGTTATAACATTTGGTCAATGAAAGGAAAGGGAAAATGGTCTTTTCGAGTTGCATCATTAAGTTTACAATAATCAATGCACACTCTCTATCTAGTGACAGTTTGGGACTGTATTAATTGATTATCTTCATTCAAAACTATAGTCATCCCTCCTTTTTTGGGTACAACGTGAATAGGACTAACCCAGGAACTGTCTAAATTTGGATAAATTAGCCCAGAATCAAGCAATTTTATGATTTCATTTTTCACAACATCTTGGAGCTTCGGATTCAGACTCCTTTGGGGTTGGATGACTGGTTTATACTCATATTCCATCAAAATCTTGTGTGTATAATATGATGGGCTGATTCCTTTGATATATGACATTTCTAAGCAATCGCCCCTTTTCGTCTCTCTAATACTTGTAGAAGTGATGTTTTCTCGTTTTTTGATAATTCTGATGAGATAATAACGGGAAAGGATTTGTCTTCATGAAGATAGGCATATTCTAAGTGTTGAGGCAAATTCTTTAGCTCGGGTTTCTTCTCATCAATCTCGTTAGCACTGGCGAAATAAAGATGTTTGCTTTTAACCTTGTTGCCAATTGTAATTTCTTGTGCGACTGGATACGGCGTATTGACGGAGTTAATACGCCGTGTTGATTTTTCTAAATCACACCCATTCTTCTCATTCTTACTGGCAGATTCGTAACATTCTAAGTCTGATTGATCAATTGATTTTTCCATTCCCCTTAATAAAAATGAGTCAGGTTCCTCATTGTCAGTAACTCTTGGGCTTCTTTGTTGATCATCTCGTCCAGATCATCAATCCTGTAACATTCTTCGTCTTCAGCTGTTGATCTTTTAATTGATTGGTCAACGTCAAAGACCACTTTATCATCTCCCACTCTTAGTGTTATCTTTTTATTAAACACGTCAATCATAGCTCGAGCGGTGGCCAAAAATGGTCTTCCTAAGATTATAGGAACTCTTGAATCCTCGGGCATATCAAGGATGAGGAAATCAATGGGAAGGATAAATTTGTCTACTTTGATGAGTACATTTTCAATTATTCCTCTCGGATATTAGATTGACCTATCTGCAAGTTCCAAACTCATTCTAGTAGCTTTTTGGTTCTCCCAAACCAAGTTTCTTGTACATCGTGTATGGAATTAAGCTTATACTAGCTCCAAGATCTGCTAACGCATTATCAATATGTAATTGGCCAATGTCGCAAGGAATAGTAAACTCCCAAGGTCTTTTTCTTTTGACGAAAGCTTGTTTAATAATACAGCAGAGCATCTTTCGTTCATAATGATTTTGCAAGCTTCTTTCAGTTTGGCCTTGTTAGTTAGCAAACCTTTCAGAAATTTGGCATACTTTGGCATTTGAGCTAATGCTTCGATGAAAGGTAAATTTATGTGGAGTTGCTTCAGATTTTCTAAAAACTTCTTTTGTTAAGCTTCATCTTTTTCTTTTCTCAATCTTTTGGGGAAAGGGACTGATGGTTGTTGCACGTCATTTGCTGTTTGGACAACTGGTTTGCTAGTTAGCTCAGGTTGATCATTGTGAGGTCCTCGTTTGATTCGGCTGGCTTTTCTGGTTCAACTACTACAGGCTCTTTTGGTAGCACATTGGTATCGTCATTATGAACATCTAGAGTAGTAGCTTTTCCACCTCTAGTAACCACTCCTTTAACATCGCCATCAATCATTGGAACGTTATTAATTACCTTTAATAGCTCTTGTACCCCAAATCTGAGCTCAATTAGTGAATTATTCCTTTCTTTAAGCAAGAGCTCGTTGTTAGTTTGGAAGTCATAGATGAATGCTCTCATTTCCTCGTGTTCTCGTTTTCCTTCGTCAATGAACTTGTTTAACATTTCTTCCATTGTCAGGCTTCTTTCAGGTTAGTTAAAATGATACGGACGGAGCCTAGTTTCTGTTCCTGAAAAGTAAGACATGATGCAAAGTAAAGATATTCTAGAAAAATAGCTTTGTAAAGAAAACAGTAGATACGCCGTATTCAAGGAGGCGAATACGTCGTATGACAGTTCAGAAAGGATACGCCGTATCTAATTAAACAGATACGTCGTATCAATGCAAACAGATTATGAAAACAAACAATTAAGTTCACAGAATAATATACTAATCTAAATTACACTAATCCTAAGGGTTAGATCTAATCTAATGTTAAAAACCAAAATATCAAAATAAAAATCATGATTAATTTACACTCCCCTGCAACGGCGCCAAAAACTTGATGTGTTGTAATGTAGGTGTGTGGTGTATATTTTATTGATTTAAGTTTTAAATTTATATTTTGCCGACTAAACCAAAAAATCAATACACTTTAACGGCAGTGTACCCGATCAGTAGTAGTTTCGTGGTAAGTAGGGTGTCAAAACAATTGAAGCGAGGTTTAAATCTTTTCAGTTTAATTAATATCTTGGTTATCTAATCTATGTTAATTCTATTCTATTCTAAACCTATGTCAGTCTTAATCCTAATTCTAACGGGAAAAGGAGGTTTTCAGCCTGAGAGACTGGCACGGTTTGGTTGGTGACTACAATCAATTACAAGGCAACTTTAACACACGAGAGTAAATAAAACAAAAGATAAATAGCTGGTTCGAGCCAAATATAAGAATATCGTTATTAACCATTATTAATCTGATTAGAAAGTTGGTTTGTTTATTAAGTGCAATGATTTCTTCTCTCGAGGTGGCATATCATTCTTAAGACTTAGGCGTTACATCATTCTAAGACCTAGACACATTAATTATGTCACAATTAAAGCATCCGCATAAAGCATCCTTATTCGCTGATTATAATCTATCTTAGGGATTAAAGCAATGGTGATCTTGTTAAACCCTAGCTCATAGAGACTTTACCCACTTACCGCTTAATGGTGATTTATACACTAGTAGTCTACTTGTCCAACTATCCAATGGAATCAGAATGTTATTTGTTGAATTATCTAGGTTCACCTTCTAGTCAACACAATAAATAAACCATTGGCAATATCCAATTAACTAGTTAAGCCCGAAGCGTATCCTAGACACAGATTTAGCAGGACAATATTTGTGATACTATGGTTCTAGATGTATAAATTACTATATGGAGAGCTATCCCAGACTCTAGATTACTTGGTCCGTATCACTAGATCCAATTGAATGATAGGTCGCATACAAAAGCGCGTAAACAAGTATACATTGATAAACATAAACAAGCATTTAACGATAAATCAAGAAATTGAGATAAAAAATACCAAACATTCAGATCTTCATAATAATGGCTAATACCCGAAGGTATTAGCCTTCAAACGTCATAATAAATACAAAAGCAATTATTTAGCCAAGGTAAACTAACCGAGTTAACGAATGATACCAAAAACTAAACGATTACTAAAGTATATTGAATTACACGATGTCTCCTATGGAATTGATAGCGTTGTTCGACCTCTTCTGCTATTTTTCTCCTTTAAAAATTGGCTTTTGATGGTCTAGGTATCGAGAATATGATCTAGCACACTTAAAACTCGTTTTTGAGTTTTCTATTTATATTGTCTAGAGTCGGTCTGATACGCGTAACCAAGTGTATTTGTATACGCGTATCGGGGGTTTCTTTTAGTAGGACCACATTTGATATCTACCAGAATATTCACATACATATCATAATACGGTGAATTGAGTTTCACTGGATACGACGTATTGAAGCCTTGTATTCCTTTATGCCTTTGGTGAGTTCAGGCACGGATACGCCGAAACTTTCCTTAATGGATACGCGTATTGGTTGTCAGAAACATTAATCTTCAAAATATCTTCCTTTAAGCTCTAGAATGTGCGCCTTTTGCTAATATTCACAAACTACTCCATAATTACTACAATTCTCAAATATAAACGATTAAGTAACAATCATTGCCAATAACTATACAAAATGGATTAATAACATGGAAAATGATGTTAATAAAAAAGACGTTATTTTAATGTCATAAATATTCTCCTACTTAAATCCTACTTTTCCTCAAGTAGCCTTTAGAAGCTTATAAAAAATGTATCCCTAAGGATATTTTATGTTAAAGCATTTATTTGATCTATTACAAGTACACAACCAAACTCCTCACGAAATAGGAAGATGAAAACACTCAAATCACTCAACTAATCTATGTGGTAACATGTAACTAATTTCTCAATTGCTCGGTTCCGTGGATGAGTATTCAATCATAAGCTTTGCAAGTATACACATCTCTACCACTAAAGCAAGGATAACAAGTTATAAAGGTAAATATTGGTTTTGTATGGAAAGGCTTCGAATGATCATATCTACAATCTTTCACCAAAAGTGAATAGACATGTGTGTTCGATCACATCCCCATTCGAATTTAACCAACGGTTAGGATTTAGAATGATATAGGGTAGGAACCTTCTAACTTTCACCAAAAGTCGTAAACCAACGAGGCAGCTGAGACATGCATACATGGCTGTAACAACGGAATAGACATGCATGCTTGTAGAAATCCTCATTCCCATAAAACTAGCGGCTAGGTGAGAGGGAAGTAAAATGTTTTTAAATAAAATCAAAAAACAAATAGATTAAGACTAAGATACAAGTTGCTAGACACTTTTTCCTGACCGTTACCATGATAAAGACACAACTATTTACAACGTCTTGATCATAGATCAAAAACAACAACCTAAGTTGGCGTTCCCGTAACGGTCACCTTCCCAATCATCCCAAAACTTTACATACTCTACAAGGTAAGTGGCGATATCTACCACTTTGTACAATACTCTACATCGTCGATTTGTATCAAATAATAATCGATCCTTCGTGTAATTCCTTCGGTAGTTGCGAAACGATTATCTTCAAACTTTCCTTCTCTTTTTTGTTGCGATTTTTCTAATTTTTTTGATTTTTTTTGTTGCAATTTAACTATATACAAAACTCGGAGTAGTTTCACCATCTTTACGATCATAATAATTCCGGATAATTCCTTCGATAGTTCCTTCGTTCTTCAGACTCACCATTAATTGTGATGGTAGTAAATCACAAGTGTTTTGACTATAATATACATTCCCATTTACTGTGTGCAAATTTCCAACCGCACCAAATATAGAAAATGACACAAGACTCGAGAAATACAAACTTTACACTTTAAGCAACTAGCAACTGTAAATTAAACTTAATCTAACAGGGTAGGTTAGGGTGTAACGAAACAAATAGTTGGTGTAATTCCTAAATGATTGGCTATACGGGTTTTTCTAGTGGATCTTCACTCTAAAGATGAGAGTGGAAAAGGGTTTAAATTGGAGGTTAACTAACCAGTGTAGTTAGTTAATAAGCAACATGTAAAGGCAATTTGGGTGTAATCCTAAAATTTACCAATTTAAACAAGTTACTCCAATTAAATCCATAATACTCATTATTGTGGTCTCGAATAGATATACCAAGCCAAGTTCTAAAGTCTACAACATCACCGGCACACTCATATTTTGTTGAATTTGGGTAAACATTTAGAAACGGATAGGTTAAATCCTTACAATATCTAACAAGGGTTATTGTGTGCGGGTTATGTAACATGTAATTTCACAAAAGTATGCTTAAAATGTTTTTTAAATTTGACCATAGTTTAAGCATTTTAATGTGAAAATTAAGACAAGTAAACATTCTAATTCCATCTCCCCACTCGAATTATACAACGTCCTGGTTGTATATATAAAATATTAAAAATACAGGAATTTAAAAATAATTAGAATGAGAAAATCTCCTGATATTTGCTCGGTAGATTCTCCATGTTGTGTTTATGAGCGAGATTGTGTGCTGGAAAAGCGTCTGAATCCTAGCACGAACAGCACACACACAAAATTCCAGAAAATATGTATTCCACCAACTTCATCGATATTTCTTTCACGAGGTCCTGTATAGAATATAGGAAAAACATGTGCATTCCTATCTTGGTACCTACGGTTAATTTAAACTAAACTAAACAAAATATGGGTCAGTTTTGGTGGATACGGCATATCAGGTTAATGAATACGCCGTATTCCAAAACTGACAATAATGTTTTTAAAGTGCAATAAAAAATAAAGACTGATAACGTCCAAACAATCAATACGTCGTATGGTATGGAGCGGATACGCTGTATTGATATCTGGGAAGACAGACTAGATAAAATTAAATAACAATTCGGGTTGTCTCCCGGGAAGCACTTTTGTTTACAGTGAAGTCTTTAAGTTAGACTTTTCTTCAGCTTCTCTTCACGTTGTATCATCATCCAATTCAACCATTTCTTTCTAATGTTCTGAAAGTCTCAAGGCACACTACAAAGGGGGTCAATGAGCCTTGAGGTTAGGCGCATACCAAAGCGAGGGATTCATAAATATGAGTCGCACTAAATATACTAATTTTTTTATGACATATGTCACACTTCTATGCGGATTGAATAAAACAAAATAAAAATTAAGATACTTAATACATCTAACAAAGCTCACATTTAAACCAAAAATATCAAGCATGCAAGTAAGGCAATGTATCAATATTCAAGCATAATGCCACATTATCATGATAATATTTCATAAAGAAAATACTTGATGAAACAAATTAAGAGACTTCAATCTAAGTCGTCAAATTCCCCATCATCATCATCATCCTCAAATGTGTATCGCTCCTTATTGTGATCAAATTCATCCTCATTGACATCTTCTTCTTCAGTTTCACTATTCTCTTAAACCACAACGTCATCATCTTCATCCAAAGGTTTTGTCTAGAACTAGACCCTCCCCTTTCCCTTCCCCTTGAGCTTGAACTAGCATAACCATCACTGGATCTAAGATTATAGTTTGACTCGTCTACGTGGCTTTGACCCTTCCTTGCTGGTACATCCTCATAATATTATAGTTCGACTCGCATCATTAGATCTAAGTTTTTGGTTTGTGACTTGCAACAAGCCTCTTCAAAAAGTAGACAATATACATATGACGTGAAGTGATTACATATGAGTCAAATTAAAAAGAGAAGTTGAATAAATAGAGGAATATGAAGAAAATTGGAGGCGCTTGTTTCACTGTATTGTATGTATTTAATTTTCTTTATTAGGGTTATTATTTAGTAGATTATATATAATGTCCCATGTGATTTTGTATCTGTGTCATAATATTAAGATAAAAAAGGCCCAAAACCTGTTACATGTGCTAGGCGCGACTAGTCCTAAGGCGCAAAATCCTAAGGCGCTGTGATTTTTATGGGATTTATGCATGTTGTGAGCCTCGATCCAAAAAAATCCCAAAGGCTGGAGCCTTTAGGGATTTAGGGAGTAGGCGCGCCTTAGGCGTGATTTTTAAAACATTGCTTCTTTCTCTTCCTCATTAATAAGTCCATCGTGATACTTTTTCAACCTTTGTCCATTGACTTTAAAACTGATTTCATTTTTATCGATAATTTCTACGGTTCCATATGGATGCACAGTTTTTACCACATTCGGGCCGTACCACTTTGATTTAATCTTTCTTGGATGCATCTTAAATCTAGAGTTAAATAAACAATAATACCTTATCTCCTGCTTTGAAATCTTTATCCCCTCGAAGCCTAGAGTCATGCCATTTCTTAGTTCATTCTTTATAGATCCGGGTGTTTTCATATGCTTCTTCTCTTAACTCTATTAATTAATTAAGTTCAATGATACAGTTTTTTGCAGCAGCTGTGAGATCCACATTACATTGTTTTAATGCCCAATATGCTTTATGTTCAATCTCCACAGGTAGGTGACAAGCTTTTCCATAAACCAATCTAAAAGGGGTGCATCCAGGGGTGTTTTGTAGGCAGTTCTGAATGCCCATAATGCGTCATCAAGCTTTTCTGACCAAATCTTTGGGTTATACCTAACTGATCTTTCCATGATATGTTTTATAGCTCTATTGGTCACTTTAGTCTGTCTGTTGGTTTGAGGGTGATATGCAGTAGATAATTTATGAGTCACTCCGTATTTTTGCAAGGCTTTTTCTAATTGAGAGTTACAAAAATGCGTCCCCCGATCACTAATCAAAGCTTTAGGAACTCCGAATCTTGCAAATAGCCTTCTAAAAAACCCAATTACAACGCGAGCATCGTTTGTAGGAATATCTTGAGCTTCGACCCATTTTGAGACGTAATCTACTGCTACTAATATATATTTATTCCTCTTTGAGTTCGGAAAGGGCCCCATAAAGTCTAGCCCACATATGTCAAATACATCACATACCTGAAGGTTGTTTTGTGCATCTCACTTCTTGATGATATGTTTCCTAATCTCTAACATGCATCGCACCTCATCACATAACATTTAGCATCTTTAAAGATGCTAGGCCAATAGAATTCAGATTCATAGACTTTCCTTCCAGTAATAGACGCACTATGATGTCCCTCAGTTGGTCCAGAATGACAATGGGCCAAGATTTCAAGGATTTCATTCCCAGCAACACATCTTCTTATTACATTGTCCGAGCACAGTTTGAATGCATATGGTTCATCCTAAAAACAATTCTTAACTTGAGAGAAAAATCTTCTTCTTTTTTTATGTGTCTAATTTGGGGGAACAATCTTTCTAACAATATAATTAACATAATCAACATACCATGGTTCATTGTTATTAAGCTCGGCTTTCAATATCATAAGATGCTCATCGGGAAATTCATCAATTATTTCTTCCTTCGTGAAGGCTCCCAAATCTGGGTTCTCAAGTCTTGACAAATGATCTGCAACTAAATTCTCTGCCCCTTTTATATCGTTAATCTCAATGTCAAATCCCTGGAGAAGTAGAACCCATCTAATAAGCCTTGGTTTCGCGTCCTCTTTTCTAAACAAATACCTCAAGGCAAAATGATCAGTGTAGACTACAATTTTTGATAAGATAAGATATTGACGAAACTTATCAAAAGAGAAAACAACTGTGAGAAGTTCTTTTTCGGTGGTGGTATAATGCTCTTGGGCATTATTCAAAGTTTTACAGGCATATTAATCGGCTTGAATTTTCCATCAATTCGTTGCCCAAAAACAGCTCCAATAGCGAAATCACTAGCGTCACACATTAATTCAAAGGGCACGTTCTAATCGGGAGATATTATGATAGGCGCGTTGGTCAGTTTTTCTTTCAAAATGTTAAATGCCTTTTTGCAATCATCAGAATAATCAAACTTTGTATCTTTCATTAGAAGTTGGGTCATTGATTTAGAGATCATAGAGAAGTCTTTTATGAACCTTCGATAAAATCCAGCATGCCCCGGATAACTTCTAACTCTTTTTACGTTAGTTGGGTATGGTAATTTAGCTATCACATCGATTTTGGCTCTTTTAACTTCAATTCCTGCTCCAGAAATTTTATGTCCTAAAATTATCCCTTCTTTTACCATAAAGTGGCATTTTTCCCAATTTAGCACAAGGTTGGTTTCTTCACATCTAGCAAGCATTCTATCTAAATTGGCTAGACAACAATTAAAAGAGTTACCGAATACCGGGAAGTCGTCCATGAATACTTCCATAAAGTCTTCCACCATGTCGTGGAAAATTGCCATCATGCATCTCTGAAAAGTAGCCGGTGCGTTGCATAATCTAAACGGCATTCGTCGGTATGTAAAAGTCCCATAAGGACAAGTAAATGTTGTCTTTTCTTGATCTTCGGGTGCGATCGAAATTTGGAAGAATTCGGAAAAACCATCAAGAAACAGTAATATTCATTCCCACATAAACGCTCTAACATTTGATCAATAAAGGGAAGAGGGAAATGATCCTTTCGAGTTGCATCGTTGAGTTTATGACAGTCAATGCACACTCACCATCCTGTAACTGTGTGAGAAGGAATTAACTCATTATTGTCATTCAGAACTACCGTCATTCCTCTTTTCTTTGGAACCACATAGATAGGGCTCACCCACGAACTATCCGAGATTGTGTAAAACAAACCTGAATCAAGTAGCTTCACAATCTCGTTTTTTACTACGTCTTGGATTTTGGGATTTAAACGCCTTTGGGGTTGAATGACCGGTTTGTAGTCATCTTCCATTAGAATCTTATGCGTGCAATATGATGGGCTGATTCCCTTGATGTCTGACATTTTCAGCTCATGTTTCTTCTCATGGAGGTATGCGTATTCTAAGTGTTGAGGCAAATTTTTCTAAGTGTTGAGGCAAATTTTTAAGTGTTGAGGCAAATTTTTCAGCTCATGTTTCTTCTCATCGATCTCGTTAGCGCTAGCCGAATAAAGTTGTTCCCTCTCAACT
>BQNB010063870.1:9513-33475 GCA_026074375.1 Tanacetum coccineum | reverse complement strand
CTATATCTTGTTTGTTGTACTTGAAGTAGCACCCCAATGTTACTATTCCGCTGCTACCTGATTTTTGGAGGTGTTACAGGGCGTGCATTAAATGCAGTTCTACTTCTCTATTGGATTGATGACACGTCTCAACTACCTCCACTAAGGAAGCAACCTCGTATCACTATAAATATAGAATGTCTCAAGTTGTAAATGCTATCACATTAATTGTTATCGTTATTATATGCATTTAATTCTTTGTCAAACTTACAAGATAATCAGCTGATCCTATCAGCAGGTCAATATAAGTTCGCTTGTAAACTTGATAATTTGTCAAGTTTACTTGTTCAAATGGTAACCTTAAATTGTCACTCAACAAGTGTGATTCATAACACTTTGTAATACTTTGATTATATCAATAAAGCATTACATGATTAAAAAGTTATTACTTGTGTTATCTGTTTACATTAGTGTTGTATAATTTCGTATAGACGTGTTAATTGAGACTTTCACAACTACCCACGAGTACATAATACAAACTCATTGCAACACATAAAAAAACAATACAACTCATTGCAACATTATATACAATACTATACGGATTTGCACCGAATAGTTAGAAATGATTAAACATTCAAAATCCGTTACAAATCCATAGCAATTCATTTAGAATTTTTTATTGAAATTATATATAGAAACTAATAATAAGATATGTTGCATAACTGTAGAGACAATTTCAAAATTTAGAATAGAAACACCAACAAAATATTGAATACAATAGAAAACAAAATTTTATTGGTTTCCGTTGCAAATCCATAGCAATTATTTTTTAAATTGTAAAAGGATTGAAACAAAATATTAAAAATAATAAAAATTAAATCATGATAATGTTTCGTTGCAAAACCTTAGCAATTATATAAAAAATTGCAACGAGTTTGCAACGGAAACAAATAATATTTTCTTATATATTTACTTTAAAATTTTTGTTTCAAATCCATTAACGATTTTGCAATAGATTTGCAACGGATTATTAAAAATAAGTTGGAATTAAATTACTATAGTTATTCCGTTACAAATCCGTAACAATTATTTAAAATTTTGCAACGATTTTGCAATGGAAGCTAATAATAGTTTATTTTTTATATTTTTTAATACTCCGTTGCAAATCCATTACAAATTGCAAATAAACTTAACGGATTTGCAACAGAATATTTAAAAATAAGTATAAAAGAAATTACTTTAGTTTTGGCAACGGATTTGCAACAAGTTTTCGTGTCATTACTAATCTGTTGCAAATATGTTGCAAACCCGTTGCAAATTTGCTACGAAAAAATTCCGTTACAAATTTTCGTAGCATTTGCCCTGTTGTGTAGTAGTGTTTGTATATATATTTCGAGTGACTTTGGACCGTTTAAAAAGCACCTAAAATTGAAAACAGATATCACCATTACTCGTAGTAAAAAGCATAAGCGGTGCTTTTAATTTGGTAAATAAATAGGCTATTTCATCGATTAACACTAAGGTGGTGTTTGTTTTTTTCTAAAATGTCTTAACAAGTTTGCTACTATAAAGGATAGTATCGTCTTTGGGCAAACTTGAAAGGAAAAACGAAAGACGTTTACAACCCAAAAACAAATTCTTTCAACTTTATTATGACGTTACTAGACTATGTTAAATTTATGACTCAATTGTTTTCTTTAATGTTCGGATATGCTTATGTTTTGCAAAACTTGAACGGTTTTATATTTAGAACATTCAGACGTTTTCTAAAAAAACAAACAAACTTATTAGATTCAGATTCAGACATTTACGCCTCAGATTCAAATTCAGATGTGCGGTTCAGATTCAGATTAAGAGCCTCTTAATAAACAAACAGCACCTAAATTATACGATCATCTACCATAAGTATGTACCATTATTTTTGAATGAATTGTTTAAATTGACGTCGTTCAGTATCCAAACCGAATACAAAGTACGAGTTGATTTGGATTGTGAAGATTTAGTTGAGGAGAGTTTATGAATTTTAACTATAAACTTTCATAAACATCTTTATAATATTTATCATTCTAATTTATAATGGTATTGGTATGTTTCTCAGGTATAGATAGTGAGGCGTGATTGTAGCGGCATGGCAAGCTCACGCCTCAGAAGCAATGGCGAGTGCATGACGTTTTTAAGACTTGACTTAAAGCGGCACAAAATATATATGAAAATATTTATAAAATACATTATATCATATTTTAATATATTGAGTTTACAAAAGTGTCATACATAAGGACTAAAGTCAAGATTCTATTATTTGGATCTAATTTTTTTTTCATTTTTATATAAAACATTTTTTATCGAATTGATTCAAAAAAGCTTCACGCTCATGCCTTATCGCGTCCTTATCACGTTTTTTTTCTTACTCATCTCACGTCACGTTTAATTATGTGTCCGTCCCACGGCAGACGTCCTTATTATGAGTCATTAGCTCACATGCCTTTAGCTTTGCGAGCCGTAACCATCAGAATGTATTAGCGCGCGCGGTGCAAAGTCCATGTGCCCTACACCGCCGGAACCAAAGATGGACGCCATGACGTGGCCTTTGTTGGTTTCAGAACCCTGGATGAATGTATCAAATTGACAACTCCCTTGTAGAGCACAAAAGTGTCAAGGAGACGCCCAAAAGCTCGTGTTATTCAAAAATTGTTGTCTAGTAACATATCACAACCAAGAATTTTCATCAAACGCAAAACTTATTTTACTATGATCACAATTGTACGGGGAAATTTTTCGCTTTATTACATTACTTGCATTGTCAATATCTCATTAAGCAAGGTAACTTGCATAACTAAAGTAGACAAGCTCACGCAACCTATCTATGGCAATCCTGTCTTCATATATGTCAAGCAAACATCATAACATGTCAAGTCAATATCATCATATTCTTTTTACAAAGTACATTATTCCTATAATGTACCATTCGTAACGTTATATCAAAACGGGCTTTAAACCGTTATCGTATACCTCTAAACCCTAATTCCATGAAGGGTTAATATCTAAAGTGAATGTACAAGCTACTAAAGCATATATAAAAGTAATATAGCATTTCATTTGAAATATAAACTCCCTCCAAGTCAAGTACAAGTTTTCAAAGCACAATGTACAAGTCATTAAGCATGACATCTAAAATAGCCGTTTTACCTCCGTTTTCATTCTAATTTCTTCACCATCACTTGTGTACAAGCTACTACACTCAATATACAATGTGTAAACCCTAATTATTCTATTCATAAACTTTCATACACATTTTTACTCTTAAAACCCTAATTCAAAACTCAGAAACCCTAACCCGAGCTAAATACTACACTATGACCCGTTTCTTTATTTTTATCCATTGTAAACCTAAACCAATACTCAAATAAGTTGTAATAACATTAATTACAACATTTTCAACCACATTACATCATCATTTCACCATATTAACAACAGTGTACAAGAAATAAATCTAGAAAACCCTAATTGTGCCCTAATTGGAACTTTGGACCCGTTTACTCATTTTCACCCATTTAAACCCGAACCACCTATAAATTCTTGTTATTAATCCTTATTACAATCCTTACAAACATTAATCCATCATTATTGATCAAATGTACACGAATTAGAAACTTGAAAACCCTAAATAAGCCCTAATGTACCCAAAACTCAAAACATTTGCATTTTGACTCATTTTGATGTTTTTCTTGCAATCAAGCACCTTGATGACTATGATACTTCATCCCTAATCTTCTAACAAGCACCTCCTTTGAATACTTAGACACTAAATGAGCCACATGACCTCCTTGTTGGCCATTTTCTAGCCGTGACACCCAAACACCCCTAAAAACCTTCCACCTTGCTTACCTAGCCTCCATAGCCCCTCATACTCATCATATAGCTTCTCCTCATCACCCTCTAGCCCTTACACACGTCCCATATCAGATCATAAGCATACCTTGGCCTTTAAGGGTCCTTTACCTATAAATAGGAACCATAACACTTCATTTTTCTTCATCCCCCACTTCCTCCTCTATAACCCTTACATAGAAGCAATCCTTTGCTCTAATAGATCCTAAGTGATCTTAAGAAGGCTCAAGTTCAGAAAGGAAGCAAAAGAAACCAAGAAACGAAGCCCGGGAGTCGTTATTCTAGGCGTACGAAGCCGAAAGTCCCGATTCTGACCCGTTTCCAAGCCATAAGCTCAAGACCAGGTTCTCTAAACTTATGATCTGTTTTTATAACTTCATAATGTTCATATGATCTTGCTAAAATCATAATATAAAGCTTTGAACTCAAAAACCTATGTGTTATACCTTTTTGATCCAAAACCGTACACCTGAAACCCTAATTTCATGTTTTTACTTAAACTATGAGCTAAACTTGTAAACTATTGTCATAATCTATCCTAATAAGCTTATATAATGTTAAAATAAGTGCTTTGATAAGTCATGAAAGAATTTATATAACACCCCGTATTTTAGGTCATTGTACGACGATTGCGTGCCCGATGTCGTAAATATTATTTTACGAGTTTCTGTGAACGAGCGTCGACATTTAAAATTTTATTTGTCGCTAATAAATATTTTCGTATTTTATTATGAAAAAATTTAGAGAAGAATTGATAATTTTTATTTTTGACGTTTCGCGAGTCAACGGTTGATCGTGCGTTCGTTAATCGTTTTGAGCATCGTAAAAATTTACGACATGTCTCGCTATTATTCTTATGATCATAAAATATCATTTTATGAACCGTGTCATCTTTGTTCCTCAACCTTGGTCATAGATCGCGTTTAATTAACAAGATATTTACAAGAGATATTATGCAATATATTTATAAGATATTTATTAGATATTTATCTAAAATATCTTTTAGATATTTTCCTTTAACTTAACCCTGGTTAACTTAACTAGAGTTTCTTAACCTTAGTTAAGACCTATATAAAGGCTTAACTAGTAAGAAAAACATACAAAACACATTCCTAAGGTGTAAAAACACAAAAATCTCTCACCATTTCTCTCTATACATGCCACGGCTCAAGAACACCCCTTTACACAATCCATACAAATTTTTCTACCACTTATACAAGCATACACACATCTTCTAAGAACCTTCTAAGGTGTATTACAAGAAACATTGTTAAGACCATTTGCAAGTATTGAGAGCAAAGATTGGAAGATTAGGGTTTCAAACCTAATCTAGGGTTATTAAGCTTGTAAGCTTTGATTTTGAATCTAAACACGGGTTTAGAACTTGTTTCTCATCTCTTACATCATCCCTAAGGTCTTCCTAATTCCTTTATACTTTTTATTATCATTATTTTATGTATTATATGTTATTATTAGGCTATAAACACCACTAAAGACTTTATATGTAAAATAGTTTATTCATTTATGCTTATGATTTTTATGCACTTATTCTTATGTCCATATGGTCATATATATCATGAAAAATAAATGTACAAGTATGTTAGACCTATGGAATAATATAAACATGTTTAGGTTAAATTTGGGTTTTATTAATTACTTAATCTTCACATGTGAAAATAATAGAAAGTACATTGTTAAACTAGTTAATCAATGGACAAAATGGAAAAATATGGACTAATGGACCTTAATATAAGTACACATATGTTACATATAAGTTTATTAGGGTTTATAAATTAAACCTACTAAATTAAAATAATGCATAAAACAGTTTTAAACACATTTTGAGAAAAATATCTTAAGGGGCTGTTTGTAATTCGAAAATTACATATATGTTTTATGATTTTATAAAATACTACATGTCACAAGGATCGAGGGGTCATAAAGAACTCGAAAAACCGATTAATAACGAAGAAGAAACCCATTAAAGTTTACGATAGTTAATATTTTATAAATCAATTTTAAAAAAAAGTACTATTCATTACAGAAACTTATATTGTGCTTTATAACATCAATAATAGGATAAAACTTTCAATTACGAGAACGTGGTTGAAAGAACGCTTAAAAAACGGAGCTATAACGAATAAGATACGACAAAAACGGGTTTTACGTATAAAAACGATTATATAGCTGTTATGAACAGTAAAAACACTATTCATCGCAGAATCTCAAAAACCTAAGAATGTGATTTTATGATCACTCGTCTTAATACAAAAGCGTGGGCGTAAGAAACGCGAGAAACGGGCTTAAAACGACAAAGTTATGTCATTTTATAGTAAAGGGAATGGGAAGGAAAAGAAGAGATAGAGGGAAATTATAAACGTTTTTACTTTATAATTACAATTTCACTTAAACAAATAGATGGTGATATAGCTATATAGATTATATATGTTATTGGTTATCAAAGTGCTATAATACTAGGGAGTTTCATAATGAGGCCTCTTCGGATGGCGTATCGACGAGTTGTTGGATTTACGATTTAAAGTGTCCTAACTCCTCGTACGTCATGTCATGACCTCTTTAATTATGATAGCCCGAATGATAGTACGATATAACAACTATAAGATTATATTCAATGTTATTAATTAAAGTACTTGGTACTTATACGACCCATATTACTAGGTTGCTTTCGGATATTTCCGTGATACATTTTCTGCCATTTACCTGATTATTTCATCACTTCACTCCTAAGGTGAGATTCATAGCCTCGCTTTTACTTATTTACATGCTTTATAAACCCGCGAGGGGGATACATGCTTGTTACAAACTCTTTTACATACTCGTTTATCTTATAACAATGTGATTACCTTTTAATACTTTGTGAGTTCATAGTCTCGCATTTCAATCTTTTCAATGTTTTATAAACCCGCGAGGGGAATACATGCTCTTTCACAAACTGTATAATTACTACAAACAGTATACATTACCTTTCAATACTTTGTGAGTTTCATAGCCCCATTTCTATCTCCTTGTTTATAAACTCTACATGGTGGAATTACATGCATTGTTTACTACGGACACAAGTTTTATGTTTTAAACTGTATGCTACCAGATTAATATGGCCTGAATATTATTGCCTAAGTTACCACTATTGCCAAAAAAGTCCCTACTATTCAAGAACCCGACAATAGCCTATTGTAGTGAGCGCGAGTGTTGTGGATAGATCTATCGGGACTGACAATCCCCACCTGGAATTTCTGGTCACAAGTTGACCATGGTGCATTTAACATTGAGAATACTTTTAGGTTGTTGGCAAGCATCCTATACATTTGGGGCACAAACTAGTTAAGGCTTCGGGGTCATGAGCTTTGCAATAATACAAAGTGTTTGGACATTATGAATTGTTCCCTCTTGTCAACCTTAACCTATTTTGGACCTATGGAATACGTACATAGTCTGCTATTACTTATTTTGGGACTTCGGAATATGTACTTATAGGTCCACCATTTACTTCGTCCTTGTGGCCACTACTAAACTGTTTGATTACATTAACATTACTTGATTTACTGAATCACTACTTGGATTTCAGAAATAACACTTTGAAATACTGTAACGCTACTTTTCTTACAAAGACATTTCTTAAATTATTTCAACACTGCTTTTACTTAAACCTATGAATTCACCAACTTTATGTTGACCGTTTTTGCATGTTTTTCTCAGGTTATTATTTGCTAGTGGAGCATTGGGAGCATTCGAGTCGCGCGGATATATTTTTGAACGCTTAATAACTTGAGTACCACTAAATAAACATTTTTACAATGTTTTCTAATACATTATAAATGGGATCCTTTGTAAACTCTGATTTTAATATATCAAATGTGAAAAATATTCTAAACGTCTCTTTTGAGGTCGTTTTCCGTGACTTGTGTTTTGTGCCCTGAAGTAGCACCCCAATGTTACCATTCCGCTGCGTTGTCCTGATTTTTGGGGGTGTAAACAATCGTGATTCCTCTCTAATCCACCTTCTTCCAAATCTTCTCTTCAAGCTGTTCAATCAGATTCGGTAAGGCAAAGTATTTTATATCCGAACCTGCCTAGTTATTTGCTAACGCATTTTCGTTAACCTGTCCCTCCAGTCTTATGGGAAAAATGAAAGCTCCAGGATCATCTTTTTCTTTTAATGCCTCTCCCTTAATCCTTTTTATTGCTTCCTCTTCTTCTTTTACAATCTTTCCATCTAACTCCACCTTGTCTTTCCAAACTTCATCGAGAATTTTCTTATATTTGTCATGATAAGCCATGGTCCCGCGATTATTGGCCCTTTCTCTTTCCTTTCCCTAATAAAGCAGACGTTTTCGGCTCATTTTGATTGCTATTGCTTCTTTAGCTGCTTCCTCTTGAGTTAAATGACCACCAGCTGATGAAGATGTTCATATCTTGATAGAAAAAGTTAAGGTTTTCTGTTGCCCGCTTCTTATTACGGCTACTCTTCCCCATTTTGCATACGAATGGCGGAAGTCCTTCTTCACCCAACATTGGTATATCATCTATGTTAAAATCAAGCAAATGGTCCCAATCATCATTGCTCTTTTCTTCCAAGAATAGATCAATATCAAGGTATATTGTGACAGTTCCAGTCCCAAAATCAGTAATTGCTTTGGTCAAGCGTAAGAATGATCTACCGAAAATCACCCCAGGTTCAACATCATCTTCTTCTGGGTTGATAATAAACTTCACAAAGTAGATTACACCTCTTAGTGCAACAATTAGTTCCTTCTTAACCACTTTGTTTCCTCTTTTAACTTCATGTTCCAATCATAGCTTTACTGCATACTCATTTGAGATCATGTTTTCCTCTACTCCAAGATTAATCTCACCATCATAAGCTTCCAGCTCATTGACAAAACAAGGATCCACGAATCTATCACTAACTTCTTCGGTATCCATCTGATAGAAAACCATAGCCTTCTTTTGCCCACTGTTAGCAGTGTCTTGAAATTCCGGAGAATTCCAGTCTCTAGATCCTTCAACATGTCACTTCTACTCCGAAATACAACGACACTCCCTAAGCAAATTTTTCCAAGACTCTATCCGAAGTTTTGAATCCAAACTCTTATAAAAATAGACAACATTAAAAGAAACATATAGTGGGATTAGTTAAACAAATAATCAAACCTTTTTACATTTACATAATAAACAATAAACAGATAGCCATTTTAAGTTTAAGTAATTCTCGTTCAAAAATAAAAAAGCAAGCATTCTGTTTAGTTTCATCCCAGAAAGTGTGGCGCACTTTACAAAAAGTGCGGTGTACTTTCTGAGAATTAAGTTTTTTAAAAATTTTATTTTTAGCATTTTTATGTTTCTTATTTTTATTATATCCTAAATATTTATTAAACATAGCAAATATCAAGTTCTAAGCATATTTATCATCAAACTAAATTTTCTAATTCTTTTCAAGTTTTTATTTTTATATTTATTTTGCATGATATCAAAGTCAAATAAGCAACACTTAGCAAATAAGAGATATATACATGCATTTAGAAATTTAAATAAGCAAGCTATCAAATAATTCTTTTTGGTTTTTTTCATTTTAATGTACGAATTACGATAATACAATATTTTGACTACTATGAACACAAGGAACAAATTCCACATCTTCAAAATGGTCAAATTACAGTTTTATGGGTTTGGTGTTTTGGTGTTCTCCTTCTTTTAAAAAGAAATTGTTTCTGTTTGTAAAAGGGGTAAATGTGCGGCGTACTTGCTTGAAGTACGGCGTACTTCTGAGTTTTTGCAGAAAAACCGGCGCACAATGGTTATGTGCGGCCCACTTTCTGTAAAAAATGGGTTAAGCTTGCCAGAAAACTATACGGCGATTTTAAAAATTAGTTTGTAATATAAAAGTGACTTATTTAAGAATGAAAGCAATTCCCGGCAGCGGCGCCAAAAACTTTGATGTGTTATTAAAGCTTTAAATTTATAATACTAGTTTTATCCAATTTCCAACTAACACACGGGTAAAGTATAAACCCCCGTTTATAGTATAGGTTTAGGGTAAGACCAGGTCGTTCCACGGGATTGGTAATTCTTAGAAAGGGTCGATTATATTATGAAAGGGGTAAATCTTATAGACTGTCACGATCTAAAGATGATGTTTGAAATTCAAGATATAAAGGAATGTTTGGTTGGGAAACAAAAGTAGAGATGGATAAACTTGGATAGATGATTGGTTCATTAATTTAAGTATAATCGATTAAAGAAACGGTTAGTTTACTTAAAAGATTGTCTATTTGTTATAATCAGAAATTCTTCCGGCCTTTACTTTTGATTATAAAAATGCTTTAAGTTTAATTCAAGTTAGGAAATAATAAATATAAATTTTCTTAACCAAGTTCGTTAGACATGTGGTTAAGCATTAAACCTTTTTATACTCGGGTTAATAATTATTTTTTTAGCCAATCCTCACAAGGCTAAGATCTAGTTGTCATATACAAACAACTTGGAAACCAAACATATAGAGTCAGAGTCTTTCAACCTATATCTGATCTAGCATGATGATTAAATGACTATTAAAGAATCCGGGTATAAAAACATCAAGTTTATATCTAGTTAATTCCAAAATTCAATAGTTCATCCAAGTTTAATCCATATCACTCATATATTCCCTAACCAAACATGTTAGTCTACTCCATATTGATAAGAACAACACACAAAACAAGTATGATTGATTCAAAAGTCATGATATAAAAATAGAGAAACATGTTCATACCAAAATCAAATAGCAATTAATGATCTTGCTTACAAGGTTTTTCTTCGAACGGAGATTACAACGATTTTGCAAATTCAACTATAGTAACAATAACAACTTCTAGCACCACCTTCTAAGATCAAATGGCACTTCCTCTACATTAGAACCTGGAATGTGATAAAGAATAAGGTTTATTCTTCAACAATTCCCTAAGAACAACTTCCTAACTATTGAGAAGTGATTATAGATGTAGTGGGATGAGAAGAATGCTTTAAGGGATGATTTCCTCCTCTAAAAATGTGTCTCTCTTTATAACATGTGGATGGTGCAATCAGTTGCTAAACGTTGTAGTGGGTTATTGAGGAGTGAAGAGTTGCATAATCATTGTCAACATTTATGACTTGGGAGTAACTGCAGGAGAAGTGCGCCGCACAAGGAAAATTGTGCGCCGCACTTGGTGTTTAATTAAATTGCATTTACTTCGTCTTGAAGTACGCCGCACAAAAATAATTGTGCGCCGCACTTTGGCCTTGTTCATTAATTCTTTTCCTTAGATTCTCTTCTAGACTCTTCATATAATGACCGTTAGTGTATTTAAAGGGATTCTTTTGCACGTTTAATCCTTTTCTTTACTTTTGGTCCTGATATGAATATTACACAACAAACAAGCAAATTTTGCAATATTTCATGCGTTAAACATATATATTTCACATATTTTTTAGGGATATTTTATGTATATTTGGAGTGTTATCAGTTATTCCTAAACAAAGCTTCCATTTCACTATTCATAGCCTTAACCTAATTCTTATCTTGAGTAGCCTCGAGATAATTCTTGGGTTTAGTGGTCTTGTTAAGATTAGTAGCAAAACAGTACTTTATAAAAGATAGATTGGAATAACTCACATGTTTTTCAATATCATATTTCTTATTTCTTGGTAAAACAAGTCATTAAACTTGGAAGGACGATTACTTACTTTAAAAGACCTCCTCATAGTCCGTAGCTCATCCTTACTGTTAGTGTTTCTTGGAGACTCAACACTAGACCCAGAATCATTATTTTTTGACTAATTGCCCTAAGATATATCATTTGTGTCATCTATCTGGATTGCCATGGTTGTTTCATCATTGACCGGATGTGGACTGTCAAGATTACTAAAATCCATACCATTTACCTCACCATTAGATGGATCTCTCTCATCATCATTCGGACTTTTAAATGCATTACCATCAGTGCTATAAAAAAGTTTAACAATTTTAATTCAGGCTCATTTTGACCCAACTTTGATTTTCCAAAGATTCATACTGCAATTTTAGAGGAAAAATGGTTTCATAGAATGTACCATCTATGGAAAAGAATATTGTTTTATTTTCAATACTATAAAGTTTGTAAGCTTTTATTACACTAGAAAAACTAATGAGAATACACTTCTCAAACCTAGAACTAAACTTGTCATGATTATTCAAGACAGTAGAATCACACAGACATCCAAAACACTTAATGTGAGAGAGACTAGGTTCTTTTCCATATGCTGACAGATAAAGCAATGCTCTAGACAAGACAGATGAGAGAATCCTTGTCAATTAAGATTTAAATAATAGGTTAAAATACACTCAGTTTCACATATTTAGGAGAATCTCCCAACCCCCCCCACCCTTGAAAAACATAAGACCTCTAGCAACATTCAATAAGTATTTATGTTTCCTTTCTGCTATGCCAATTTGCTTAGGTATACGAGTACAAGTTTAATAAACAATGCTTTTTTCTTTAAAAAACATTCCAAGTTTATTATTGACAATCTCCTGTGTCACACGCCATTATCTTATCTAAAACTTTAACCTTTCGATTAGACTAGGTACAAAATAACTCAACAAAACTTTTAATATAAAAAGAAACTTCATCTTTAGAGTTAATCAAATAAGCCCACACAGCTCTGCTATAATCATTAACCACAGTCAAAAAGTACTTATACCCATCCATACTAAAAACTCTATAGGGACCCTAAAGATCCAAGTGAACTGGATCACCAACAGACTCGAATTTATGATCACTCAAGGTAAAGGGGTCCTTTATCTGCTTAGCCTTGTGACAGATGTCACAAGGAGAAACATGTTTATCATAAGTCAGATCAATGTTTTTACCAATAATCAGTGTTGTAAATATCGGCCTGGCGCTGATATATCCTAATCGGTGCGGTAAGCCGATAGTGTTTTTCACTAATCGGTCAAAAAAAATCGGTTTTGGGTCAATATCAGTCAAAATCGGTCAAAAGTCGGAATCAAATCGACCGCCTAGGTCAAACGATGGTCCAACATAATCGCGGATTTTTATGGTGGTTTGATTTTTTGGTTTTGAGTGTTTTTCCCGGTGAAGAAGTGGCAGAAAGGAGAGAAAATATGAGGGTAGAAAAAGGGGGGCCGTAATTTTGTGGTATTTGGGGTTTTTGTGGTATTTTAGTGGTTTTTTTAGCCCACTAACCGAATTCCAGCATTGGCCCAACATAAAATTAAGTGGGCTTTAGTTAAAACTTAACCAAAATCACATATAATATGATTTTCTACAATATATATATAAAATATATAACTAAAAATATAAAAAGACAAATAAATTTAATAAAAATATGTAAATTATTTCTAAAAAATATAATCCTTTAATATTGATGGTCTCCGTAGAGAAACCGATATATCGCCACCAAGACCGATATATCGCTTGAAGGTGGTCGATCGCCGAGATACCGCCGAGCGATTTTTACAACCTTGCCAATAATAAACAAAATTGATTAGAGGGATGACCAAGCCTGCTATGTCACAACTATTTAGACGGATGACAAACAAAAGTAGAAATAGACTTACCACATTGTTCCACATCAAACAAATATAGACCACGAGACTCATTACTAGTCCCCATAGTTTTGACCAGATTCAAATCCTGAATATAACACTTATGCTCATCAAAACCAACAAATAACATGCATCTTAGCAAGAGTACCATTAGGATGACCAACAGTCAAATTAAGACTAGATATATGAATGACATTAAACATATTCTTAGTCAAAACAATTAAATGTTGATTTGCCCTAGAATCAATGATCCACCCCACAGACAAATTATACATATAAGAACAAGTTTGAGCACAAACGAACTTTTTAAAATACAGATTAAAGAAAACATTCCCATTAAAAAAGTAGGTCTCATACTTTCCATATTGGCACAAGTACTTCCAGAAGGTTTCTCATTGATAAGAGAGAGAATCTTCATCATTTTGTTCCGTAGTAAACGATGTATCAAAATAAGTAGAGTTAGTGGAGGTAGAAGCACTTTTGTGTGCTTCTACACTACCATTAAAGGCCCTTCCATTAGATTTACCCCCTTGCTTAACCAAATTTGGACTCTTTTTAAAATCAGCAAGGTACCCAATGATTTCATTACATCTTTCAGTTGTATAACCAATTAAACCATAGCTCTTACATAACAGATTAGGATTAAGACCTCTATTAGTATTATTGGAACCCCTTTTAAAATCATCCCCTTTAAAATTGTTAGGCTTAGCAACAAATGCAGCAAGATGAACTTTACTCCCAGAACCAGACCCAGATCCAGGATGGAGTCCTCTATGAGACTCCTCCCTGGATACAACATCAAAAGCATCCTTCACATCAAGAAGAGGGTCTCTAGCCAAAATATTTCTTCTACTTGGTTCATAAACATCATTTAATCCTATTAGAAATTGCATTAGTCTTATTAACTGGTTATATTTTAATACCCCTTCATGAGCAGCACAAGTACAAGCATGCAGTAAAGTCAAAGTAATAAATTCTCTCCACAAAGAGTTTAACTTATGATAGTAATAGGAACAGATAAGTTACCTTGTTTTAAAACATTAATCTTATAAATGACATTAAAAATGATAAACCCATCCGTTTTATCATAAGTTTATTGTAACTCTTCCCACACAGCAAAAGCAATTTCATAATAAACTTGACCAAGATACAATTCAGGAGACAAAGAATTAAGAATCCAGTCAAGAATAATAGCATTGCATCTTTTCCATTGTTGGGCAAGAACAACACTAGTAACAAGTTTAACAAAATACCCATCAACAAAACCCATCTTATTGTTCCCTTTTAAAGCAATTTTCATAACACTAACAATGGGAACATTAGAATTATCATTAGGTTACAGAAAGCATCCAAACCATTAAATCAAATCTTTCACAGCCATAAAAAAAAACAAAACATAATAACTAATACGCCAACAAATCATACAAGCAGAACAAAACAAGATAGGCAAACAAATGTTGTAAACAAATAATAATGCAAAAAAACCTAAAAAAATCATCACCAAGGTCAATTTAAAAGTTAAACCAACTTCATTGCACGAAGTGGTAGGTCAAGGGCAGAAACTGACTATAACAAGAAAACTAGCAACTAAAACCAACCTTAAACAATTCACAAACACTAAGAAAATCCCCATACCAAACCACACACAACATTTCAATAGTGAACCACTATCCTCCCAATAGTCTAAAACAAAAATAAGAGACAAAAATTAAAGAGAGGTGAGTTTGTTATAGAGCACCGGGCAAACAGCAACAATATAAAACCAAGCAGAAGACTTATACCCCCCTTTTTTATTCACTTAGCAAGAAGAAAAAGAATCACCCCAAAATTCCAATCAAGAATCACTAAGAACTCTCCAAATCCCTAAATCAACAAAAAATACAAGGTTTCAAGTGAAAACCTAATTATTCCAATTCGAGCAATTGACCACACCAAGAATCCAATTAGACCTTCAAGAACCAAGATCCAATCACCAAAATACCAAGAACAACACCTAAGACTAAAACCCCCAATTTGATCAAACCTTAATTTTTTTAACTGATGATCACGAACTAACAATCAAGGTGATTGATAGCTCTGATACAATGTAAAAACCTAATCACGAGCATAACATAACAAACAAAGCCCATGTTTGCACTTAACCAATCACCTCCACCATGTGTTCTTTTATTTACTACAACTAAAGTAAAGACAGTCCACAACATTGTGTGCTCACTAAAAACAAATACACAAGAAAATGTGTTGTCCCCAAATCGGCTGCAACACTAAAGAATACATAAGCACTCTTAAAATGAACCTCACTACAAACACTCAGAATGAATCAAAGACTAAAGAACCTAGAACAATTGATCAAGATGATCAAATACAAGACTAAAACCAGACTGATTGAGAGAGAGTTTGTGAGAGAAATGAAAAACTTAAATTAGTTGAATGATCCCTAAATTGGATGATAAGTAGCTTATATACACCATATTTTTAACTCAGCCCCTTCACATAAGAACTTAACAAAAACAGCACAAAGTTACGTAAGAATGTAATATATACAAAAGCAGATCCCTCAACTTTAACCAAGCATAAGTTTGACCAACAAAGTGAACCCTCATATTTCAACAATTAAAATAGTTGGAAGTGTTGTTTTAATTAAATAGTTCTTGTAAATCAAGTATAGCACATTTATTATTTATAAAGCTAAATAATGACCAAGTGTGACTCAAAGTGTTTTTATGTTTCTCCAAACCATATCCAGCCCATTTTACTTTGTTTTATTGGTAAAGGGGATATTTACCTTTCGCAAATACGAAGTAAATAAAAAAATAATTATAAACTCACTGTATAGGGCCAAACCATATAGGGCACAACAAAAACGTCATCCCAAATACGTTTTGGTTATGCAACTGACTTGATTATTTGATGATGTAGAATAAGGACTAACTTTAATTATTTTGTTAAGATTAGATAGGTTCATTAGGGTATTTATGAATACGGTTTTGTGTGTATCTAGTTTAATAAATACGTACAAATAATACATATATTCATGACGATGAAATCAATGTCTAACATGGTAATCGAGCTCTAGGGTCTCATATTTTAGACCGTGTCAGCTTCCTTGTGTGACAACCGTGGCTATGAGCAGGTTGGTCGACCGTCGTGTTTGACCCTAAATATATGTTCTAGAAAGTTGGGTTATGTGTTATAATTGTTGATACTGTTTATATGTGTTTTGTGGGATAAGTGAGCTTGCAAAATCAATCTCATTGAGCGTGACCCGTCTCATTGGATTGATTTGTGTATATTTTGTGGAATTCATTTCGTTCACTTTTGGTGACAAGGAAATGATTTTGGTAATTGAAGCGGTTTCGCGTTAATTGTGTAAGTAATTATACGTATACGTATTTATGTGTTAGTAATATTAGGAAGAGATTAGGTTCTAGTAGTAAGGATATGAAAGAAATGAAATTTCTATTTTTTGGAATGTTAGGTTTAATAAAAATGAAAAGTTAATTCTTTTTAAAAGTCTAGTAAATTGCCGTTTACCGCAAAAAAGGTATGCGCAAATAAGCTTAGTTTTTTATAGAAAATTAAGGTAATGTAAATAAGTAATTAATAAATAAATAAATAAATAATATAAATAAGGCCATTCGGACTGGATAAGGGAAGAAAGAAAAAAAGAGTTTTAAAAAAAGGAAAATAAATACTCAATAGATATAAATCTTATTATAGATTCAATTGAGGGCCTAAACAACAAAATAAAATCCCAAACCCACCCCCAAGGAATAAACCGAGACGAACACAGAAACCGACTAGAACCCCCCAACCGGAAAAAGATCAAAGATCCGCCCACCCGCACACCTTACCAAAACCCAACCACCAAGAACTAACAACCACCAACCAACAGACCTCCCACAACAGCATTCCCAACTTTAAAAATACCCCCACCTACACATACCTGTATGTTTTACACATCAATGTGCAAAGAATATGTGTAACATTAGAAGCTTATGAAGGTAATTGGTTAGACTTAATTCGCGTTTCGAAATTTGATTTAGATTGGGGCATAGATTAGGGTTTGTGTTATTTGACTGATACTCAAATGAATGGTAACAGCTTTTGCCAGTTTCTTGTGCCAAAAACGTATCTCATATAGTCAGTTTTTCATAACATCCGCCTCGAAGTTTATGAGGTCGGAAGTCATTCAACGTTGTGTTGCAGAAAAGTTGTCAGAGCAGAAATACGGGTTAGATTTAGGTCAGATTACGAGGTATAAAACCCCCACTTAAAATTTGAATTAGATTATCCCATCTACAAGATTTAGTTCTATGTGTCTATTAGAAATCCCCCAAAGGATAGCTTCTGATTTGGAGTCTAAGTATGATTTTTAAGTCCAAACTTTTTAGTGTGCAATCATATCCGAATTGGACAGTGTTTGGAAGTTAAATTATTTAGGATGTACTAGTGCAAGTAAATGTCACTGGGAATCAATAGGTATTTAATATGCTCAAAGAAAACATCTGTTAATTAAGGACAGCAATCAGGAGGACCGAACAGACTCGTATAAGCGACCGTACAGTCCGAACCCCTACGCCTAAAGAGCCACCAAATATCCACCTCACGATACCCAAGAACATGCCGATTAACCAACTAATTTACATGATACGTGTATCCCCCAGGTGTAACCACCCCCCCCAACGCCCACCATCACATAATGTTACCATGTGCATTACGCTTTAGGCTAACTAGCGTGTCACACTAGAAAAATTGAAGTTTAGATTTGAGGCTAGATGTATTGTGACGCTTTTGATGGAAACTAATGGTGAAAGTCTAAGCAAAGGTGAGTTTATAGCCCCGTTTATCTCATGTTATTTTGGGTGGAGTAGTGATGCTTGTTGTCGTAGTTAAAATGTTTTTAATCTGTTGTATTTATGTGTACTTGATCGACGGCACGTTCTGTCCCTTTTGTGTTGCGATATGATATGTTTGGTATTGTGGATCCCAATATGCAAAACGAGGTGTGACGGTGGTAAGACTGCGTGAGCTAATATGAGTCCCATGTAGCCGCACATATGTAGTTGCATGATTGTGGATCGAAGCACATTCTGTCCCGTTGTTGTTAATTGTTGTCATGAATTGTTTTGGTAATTGCAGCAGCTAATTGAAATTTTGGATATTATTGTATGTCGTAAACCTATGATTCTCGCTCAACTTTATGTTGACGTTTTAAGCATCATTTTCAGGTGAGCTTAATGGTGCTAAGATAGAGCGAAGTGGCTAGAAAGAACCATAGGATGCTTGGAGTTTATTTATGCTTTCTGTTTGAATAATGTTATTGCATGAATTGGTGGTTTGGGCTATGAATAAGTCCTGACAAAATGTTGGGCGACCTCTTTCTCATAAAAAAACAGACACCAACTTAGTTATGGGTATTGTTATGACACTTTGTGTCTATACTTTACTTTATTATATGCATTTTAGTATTCTTTATATAGACGCTATTGTGTTGTGATGATATCCATTCTCGTTATGCCTCGCGTTTCCGCCTTGACGGGGTATGACAGATTGGTATCAGAGCCTCAGGTTATAGAGAACTAGGTGGTTGAGCCTAGACTATAGCTTAAGGGTCCCTCATATAGTTGCATTTTAGCGCATAAGTGTTTGTGTACGTATATACCGTATGTTCCCGCTACCTAAAAGCTTTGAAATTATTTTTATTTTGAATTACTACTATATAATATGATATATATACTTTTTTATTGTGGGGATCTAATAGTATATACCCCTTTGTTATTGTTTTAATCGTGCCTTCCCTTATCCTTAAGGGATATCATTGGGAGATTATTTACTTCACCGGACTCGCGGAATTAGGTGACTTTTGAGAGAGAAAAGTCAAACCTAAGCGAGGCCCAACGTAAGTTTATTTTATTTTCTACCTCGATGCGTTGCTATATCCGAGGATTGGTTGAGGATGTTGGTATAGTTAGAGAATTCTACTCTTAACCCTTTGAGCGATTATAAAGGATCGAGTTGAGTAGATAGTGAGGTTTCCTTTCATCTATCGGTAGCGGATACATCGGATACCTGTTGGTATTGTTGTTGCGATTCTTAAGTTGGTTCGTTAGCTCGTGGTTCGTTGAGATATCCAACGTTCGTGTTGGTATTCTAGGGTGTTATCATAGAAGTGGTGTTTTATGTTCTCCGTTCGGCGTTTTGATTGTTTTTCTTTGTCTAAAGGTAACGATACTTTTTGGTTTGGTTCTAAGACCGTTGGTATTTTCTTCAGCGAAGTTGTTGGTGGCAGATATGATATTTTGAAGGGGGACTTGGAGGTGAGCAAATTCGTTGCTGGGCAAAGACATTATCTGTTAATCAAGTAAAAATGTGAGTGAGAAAAAGGTAGTATAATAATGCCTACAAAGTGTTCGATGTAATTCTTGAACCATGTCTGACAAATGTTAATCTCGAATTTGAGCCACAAACTGTATATATTATGTGCTTTTGTCCAGCATCATCAGATGGTGTAAGTATAGGCTACATGGGAGATGCTTTGCATAGTGGTAAGAGGAGTTCCTCCTTTTGGGGCTACTAGATACATGTTATGGATATTTGATGTAGATTTAAACAGATAAATAGACTTTGAATCAAACCCAAAGATTTAAGGGCAGAAGGTGATTAAGTGGATTTTGGATAGTCTTGTGGATGGCAATAGATCCTAGCTGCTGAAATATACCTTATTTGGCAAAAGGAGCATTGTAGGATTTTTTAGAACGTTGAATTGGAGATCTTTTTATTCTTAATGATGAAAAATGGTTATATGCAGATCTATTTGGTTCAAAGCCGCTGCTCTGGAGTAGTTTGTGGATCACTAATTGTGCCGAGTTCATGCAACATGGTACTAATTTTCTCTGGTTTACTGTTTTAGGTATAATTCTGCATATTCTTGTAATTTATACTCCCTCCGTCCCATATTAAGTGTCCACAATGGAATCTTTTAAGTCTTTTTTTCATCAACTTTGACCATAAATATTTTTGTTTATGTTATATAATATTGAACGAAAATTATACCAACGAAAAATATATTCAAACTTTGCCTACCTGATGATTGTTTTTATGGGATAATATGGATTGGTATTGTCTTGTTTGATTCCCTCATTGCATTCAAAGACATGTTTTTGTCTGTGATTGACAATTTAAGGGCACGTTGACTACATAAGTTAAGTTCATAGAGTGGTATTCAGAAGAAAAAAACTATGGCACTTGCTTTGTGTAACAGTGGATTCTTTAACGTTGCAATATACTTTATTGTTTAGTGCTGATATTTAGTCATCTAAAGTTTAAAGTTGTTTCCTAAGACATGTTTTCGTAGCTGTTGCGGGATACCTTATCTGCAACAGAGGATTTGGAGGATTATTCAGAATGTTAAAAGGAATGGAGTGACATTGTTTGATGTTGTAATGGATAGTTTAGAAGCCAGACCGTTGACTTTTATAAGTGAAGAACTTCACTGTCCTGCAGTGGTAAAAGTTTAAGAAATAAGGGATATGCAGCTAATGGTTGATACTATGGAAAGAAAAACTAGTAGCTAGTATGATATGATATTTGGTAATCTGAAGTGTGTGATGTATACACTATTATGAAATTGGAGAGCAGTGAGACACATGAATATGTTGGAAAGTATATTGCTAAACAAGGTATTAATGATAAAGACTTTGGCACAAAAGAGTTTTGAATTTGAGAAATTGCTAATAGATTGCATAAGAGGAGTGGCCTATGGGATAGTCTTGTTTAGTATCATGTTCTTATGTATTTTTGAGTTGTTTATAGTTCCTCTACTGCTCTTGAGAAGTTTGTGGATCGCCAAGTTGTGCCAAGTTCATTTAACATTGTATCAGTTTTGATTTAGTCCCTCAACTTGCTATAGCAAATAACATTTCTGGTAGTTGATATAAACTGGCTTACATGTACATGACGTATACGTTTCATTTCAAAGTATTTGCTCTGCATTTGGAATTTTTTGATGATTTAGTCCCTCAAATTGCTATACCAAATAATCAACGAATGGAACATTTGTACGTAAATACAACATGAATGAAGACTTCAAATTACGTTTTTCTTGATTTCTCAAATTTAGTTGTTACACTATGCATATTGTAATTTTGAGGATAAATTGCATTGAGTTCCTAAGGGACTTAACTTTTAAGTGGGTATAGGATAGTAGAATTTTCCCCTTAGCCAAGTTCAGGACAACATGTTGCACTGTTAAACGTTCATGATACTTATTATTTCACTTAACAAAGTTGAGGGTACTATCCTACATCTTGTCCTTTTTGATAATTTGTAGTAGGGGTGAGCATGATTCGGTTTGGTTCGGTTTTGGCTAAAACCGAAACCGAAATCGAAATTATTCTGTTTTTGCTTTTTAGAAACCGTTCGGTTTCGGTTTATTATAAGTTCGGTTTTCAGTTTTTGGTTTGGTTTTTAGGTTTTTTCGGTTTTTATTTTGTTTATCGCACTCTCATCTTTCTATAGTTGAATATCTAACGCAACATATAATAACTTTTTCAAGTTTTAAGAATAAAGAAACAATAAATAATGACAATAAGAAACTATTGGTTTCTTGTAAAGTGTTTTTTGTTCTGTCTCTTAAGACCAATGTATCTGTACATATGATAAATATTAAGACAGTTCTTTGGTTGGTTTTAGGCGGTTTTAATCAGTTAAACTCGAACTGTTTTTAACCAACAGACAAGACTTTACGGCGTAACACTATGTTGTTATGGCGTAAAGTCATCACTAATTCACTTATTACGTCGTAACCAACAATGGTTACGTCGTAATCAACAAGCCTTTCGATACTGGTTATACATTACGGCGTAACCTAATCGTATAGGTTACGGCGTAAACACCCCAAAGATATTAGTTCCTTAACCCCATAGGTTTACGGCGTAACAACATATGTTACGGTGTAACAACATATTGCATTTCTGTCTTAGTAGATTTCATATTAGCTTTACGAGTGTGCACTAAACACTTCCCTAACTCGCATCCGAGCCGAACATGAAATCTCATTGTTCTCTAGTAAATCGTCATTACCTTAATGGCCGTCGATGACACTAAAATCACCAACAAGTGGTTATCCAAAGTCAAGAGGTTATATCAAATGGTTAAAAATTAAAGGTTTTTATCAAGGAAAAGTGATAAAAATATCCATTTTTACCAGCATACCTCACAAAATACTAAACTTTTATTAAAAAATCTGAAATACTCACAAAATCCGCAAGTTTTGTGAATTTTATGAAAAATCCGCAAGGTTTAACTTTGCGAGTTCAAAACTTTTGCGAATTATTAAATCCGCAAGTTTTTAAAATAATTCGAAAGCAAACCTTGCCAGTTAAACCGTGCAAAATTTTGAAAATAGCTCAAATTTCTTTCTTTTTTCACACTTAGCTCAAAATATAAAAGTTGTAGATCTCTCTTTTCTAGTCAAGTGACATTTTAAATCACACAAAAAGAAGTTCGTATGAAGAATTTATGGCCAAAATTCCCCATCAACAAAACCAGAAAAAGTTGTTGTATTTTGGCCATAACCTTCCCATACGAACTCCTCTTTGGGCAATTCAAAAATTCGTCAAACAAGAAAAGGGGTATCTACAACTTTCATGATTTGAGCTAAAGTGAAACCCGAAGGAAAAGGCAAAATTAATAAAAACTAGCACGGTTTGACTTATCGGAGTAAAAGCTTGCGGGTGTTCAAAAATTCTGAAAATGTCGCAAAACTTGCGGATTTTGAGGTATTTTAGAATTTTTGAAAAGATAAGTATTTGGTGAAGTATCCTTGTAAAATGAGTATTTTTGTCATCTTCCCTTTTATCAAACAATCATTATAAGTTAAACACTCTTATTATTGGTCAAAGGAACTTAAAAATACGTAGGTTGCAAGAAAAAGTTAAATAGGGATTAAAGCGTATTTAACCCTCAAATATACAACCTAGCTATGAAGAAGTCGACTAATATGAATCATTATACCACTCGTCTAGATATGCCTATGTGTTTATCAAAACCGATTATATATTTTTTTTAGAACAGTAGCTTTCATTAAAAACTAGCAAGGAGCTAGAGAACAAATTACAAAGAAATAAGAAATGGGTTCTTTAACCAATATACCCAACTTAAATTCGCCTTACATCTGGACTTGCACCAAGAAAAAGAAAAAGCCAAAATGTCATCAAATAAACGAGCTTTAGGCTAAAAAGTAGAGCCGAAAATTGGTTTGTTTTTGTCATTAGTTAAAATTTAGTAGAAATTAATATACATGAAAAGGGAAAACACATTATGGAAGAGCTATAAAAGATATAATTAGAGGTCTTACCCGGCTGTTTACACGGGCTAGTTCCAAAGCTCTCTCGAGTCTTGGGGGAATGTCATCTATATTCGGGCGCCGCGATCGTTCTTCGGCCAAACACTCATACGCTATTTCCGCCAACAAGTTGAATGAATGCAAGTCCATTTGTTTCAATA
>BQNB010063869.1:20633-35522 GCA_026074375.1 Tanacetum coccineum | reverse complement strand
GTGTTCTCAACTTGTGTGGATTACTTTGCAATCTTTATTGGGTCCACGTTATCTGGTTGAACTTGAAGTTGAATAAAACACTCTATGTTAGGTTTTAATAGTAAAACTAATAAGTGATTATATGAATTTTAGGGGACTTAGTTTGACGGACTTAAATTTTTGTAGATCTTGATGTTTTAAGAGAAACTTCACAATTTTGACATAACAAACTTTGTAATTTCCATTGAATCTCTTTCCTTTAAAGCACAATCAGTACTTAACCTTGCAACATAAAAAACACAATGTGAAAATTCCAGTTAGACGCTTTAAAATGCTATTTTGAATTCTTATCAATTCAATTTAACTTATTATAACAACGATTAACAGGCACTTGCATTGTTGGCTTTTTCAACTTTGATACCTACCGACTGTGAGAACGCCATTGGTTCATCATCATGTTCTCCTCAGCTCCAAGTTATCCTGTTTTTCATTTCACTATATCTTATGGCATTTGCACAAGGCGGTCACAAACCCTGTGTTCAGGCTTTTGGGGCTGATCAATTTGACGATGACAATCAAGAAGAACGCAAAGCCAAAAGCTCATTCTTCAACTGGTGGTATTTTGGGCTTGTTGCTGGGCCTACAGTAGGGATCTTTGTTCTTACCTACATACAAGACAATCTTAGTTGGGGTCTAGGCTTTGGGATACCTTGCATCATCATGGGTTTTGCCTTACTCATATTTTTGTTTGGAACCATGACTTACCGGTTTGGAGAGAAAACCGAGGAGAAAAGTGCTTTTGTCAGAATCGGCCACGTGTTTGTTAAAGCTGCTAGGAATTGGCGTACTACACCTTCCACGATATCTGCAGAAGAGGAAGCTTGTGGGTTGTTTCCTTATCAAGGTTCTCAACAATTCAAGTAAGACTGAATAAAATTTAATATTTTGAAACCAACATGGCTTCTTGGACCCGACTAGACGTGACAAATGGGTAGGTCGAACAGGTTGAGGAAAGGGACAAAATGGGTAGCTCTTTTAGTTCAGAGTCAAGTTGGGTCAATCTGGGTTGATCCAAAACAGTTTTTGACCAATTTTATAACCAAAAATATAATTACTCTGTTAGTTACAACGTTGTAAAAGTTTGTATGGATTGAAAACACTCTTCTGACTTTCACATGAGGCATGTTTCTTTTTTCTTTTTTTTTTTAATCAGAATCAGTATTTTTATGTTACAACCTAAATCAACCCATTTATAAGTAAATGAGTAGATACTGTCACCTCTAGGATATAAGGTGATAGCGCTTGATTAAAATGCCTCTCCACATACACCTCCATGTGGAGCGACAGCTATTATTCATCTGATAAAATACGTGATACCCTAATAAAGAGATCTTTATGTGTTTGTATGCATTGAAACGTGTACAATTTATCTAGAAAAAGAGGGCGACCTGTATACTATAATATTATATTGCATGGATCACGTTTTAAATGTCTTTTTTATATTGGGCCAATTGTAGATTTCTCGACAAAGCTTTGCTTTCCCCTGATGGATCAAATGAAGGTGGAACTTTGTCTATCATTGATGACGTGGAAGAAACGAAGGGTATTCTTAGACTAGCTCCAATATGGATTAGTTGTTTGGGGTATGGAATAGTATTTGCTCAAACTTCCACGTTTTTTACCAAGCAAGGAGCTACCATGGACAGATCAATAGGATCAAGTTTCCAGATTCCAGCAGCCACACTACAATCTTTTATTGGGATATCTATTATCACCCTCATTCCCATCTATGATGCCGTCTTGGTTCCTCTTGTCAGAGTAGTCACAAAGAGACCATCTGGAATAACAATGCTTCAAAGAATTGGAACCGGCATCGTCATATCTATTGTTTCAATGCTCGTTGCAGCAGTCATTGAGACGAAAAGACTCGAGACTGCTCGTGAGTATGGATTATTAGACGATCCGAATGCAATGGTCCCAATGAAGATATGGTGGTTATTACCTCAATATCTGTTGGCTGGAGCGGGTGATGTTTTTGCAATTGTCGGTATGCAAGAGTTCTTCTATGACCAAATGCCGAGTGATCTCAGGAGTATAGGATTGGCGCTTTACCTAAGTGTCATGGGAATTGGTAGCTTTTTGAGCAGTTTTCTCATCTCAATCGTTGAGAAAACAACAGGTGGAAATGGTGTAGATGGTTGGATATCAGATAACATGAATCGAGGCCATATTGATTATTTTTACTATCTTCTTGCTGGAATTAGTGCCGGAGCTTTTTTGATCTACATATATGCAGCTAAATCTTACGTATATAATCGAGGGAGAGCCATGTGATGTTGCTGATGCAGTTGCGTGGCATTTGCCTGCTGTGGTTGTAAAATTGTGAATCGAAATTCAAAGATGTCTATAGATGTAATTATTGTAAAATTGTAATTATTCTTCTACTAATAAAAAGGCTTCAAGGGACACTCTTTCCGCGTTCTGCATCACCTACTTTTTTATCCAATCTATACTTTTATATGTATACTACATTATAAAAAGTATTTAGGACACTTCTATATTTAAAAGTCTGAAAATTTAGATTTTTTTTCTTTTTATGAAAATATTTCTTTTTTACAATAAATACATTGTTATGTGCAATCTTTAACATCATCTCATTTTAGGGAAACACTATCTTAATTAAAAAATCACCTTTATTTTTAAATTAAAATATTTTTTTATCTATTTATTTATTTATTTTATGATTTAATTTCATTATATTTTTTAAAATTTTTATAATTTTAGTTTTTTTTATTTTTAATGCCTGCAAAACCGCTTTACCCGGTAACTTTAATGAAATATACAGAAAATATTAAACAACTGGGCTGAGATTGCCACCTCTATAATAATCAGGTGAGAAGAAAATAGAACCTCCGAAAGTGCATATGCAGGTTTAGAGCTTAGAACTTGGGGTTAATAATAACTTGTTGGTCTATATTTGATGATGATATCTGCAAAAACAACTTGCTTATGAGTTAATGAATAAATAATTATTAATCAGAAAAAAATGTGACAAACCTGAGGAAGCGGCAGCGGCTGGAAGATGGTGAGCAGCAGCATACTACCCACCAAAATAATTTAGCACCATTACAACGTGAATAGAAAGAAAATAGCTTTGAGTGTACAACATATAAAACTATCAAGCCTGAGACATTATCCGAGAAGTCCAGTTCAGAAGAACAATAGATCCAATATCTCTATCTTTTTCAAACTTGACAACCTTACAGGTCCTGCAAAAGAGAAACGGATTTAACACAAGAAAGCAAGTCTTTTGATTTTAAGTTAGATTTAATTTTGAGTAGGCCTTCGTTGACCTGAGTACTTGTTCTAGACATGTAAATGGTTTATCCAAATATAGTACACATTTTCATTTGATGTAACTGGTCTATTAGTGAATCTGTGCAAACATATAATGGATTGGAAAAATATCAAAGTCATACATATATCGATTGTTTAGCTTTAACAATTGATCAAACTTAGCACAATTCTACTTACCCACTCAGTAACTATCAATATTCAAGCCCTATCTACAATAACCTAAAGCCTAAATTCATCCGCTAACAGTAACTATTAACTTCACATATATCTCAGCTTTAATCAATTTAACAAATAACTTATTGATTTTAATTCAATTAACCCACAAACTAAGAAATTACCTCCATTGGTTGATTAAATTCCTTGATAGACGAATTCATCCCTAATTTCCAGAAAACATAAGAGTTAATCAAAACCCCCAAAATTAATGAAATTAAAATCCCAAAAGCATAGAAAAATCAAAAGATAAATCTTACCAAAATCAAGTATCCAATTTCATTCAACCATCAAACAACCTTGATCGTTTTTTTATTTATTCATCATCAATCATTTAATTTTGCGGGTTTTGTGTTATTTATGTTGTTGCTTCATCACAAATCGTTTTGATTTGATCGATCCCCAAAATCATCAAACAACCTTTGAACAAGATTGTTTGTGTTGTTGATTCAATTTGTTTGTGGTAGATGTTCTTAAATGATTTGATTGATCCCTAAAATCGCGAGGTTATGGTTTTGTTTGTGATGAGTTATAATTTTTTTGATTAATTTTGTTTGATGCATTGAATGCTGGCGGTTATTTTGGGAGGAATTAAATGATGGAAAATGTGAGACGTTGATTATTTGAAATGGGACACGTGTTATTTTTTAAAGATTTTTGCTTCAAGATGAGTTCTTATAAAGCTTATTTTATATAATAAGGTAGATAATAGGTAGATATTAAACAACTGTTTTTCCAGATTTGAAGTATTAAAGATGACAGTTTCCACCAAAGACCGCCAAATCAAGTTACCCTCCCTCCATTCATGGATGCCACCACCACCATCGCTGCCGAAATCTCCTCTCCGCTGCTCAACGACTTCGTTGACGGCGCTGTTGACTACAAAAACCGTCCTGTCCTCCGATCAAAATCTGGTTGCTAGCGATCCTCTTATTTCATCATTGGTAAATTTAATTAACAACATCCTCATATAGTTATTTATTTAACTTATATAACTTTGAACTGTGTGAATATAAATGCAGGTGTTGAAGTAGCTGAAAGATTTGCATATTTTGGAGTTAGTTCTAATTTGATCCTTTATTTGACTGGGTCGTTGGGCCAGTCAACGGCAACTGCTGCTAAGAATATTAACGCGTGGTCTGGAACAGCGTTACTTCTTCCATTAGTGGGCGCGTTTATCGCCGATGCGTTTCTCGGACGTTATCTAACGATTATTATTGCTTCTATGCTTTGTGTTCTGGTTTGCCATCTGTTCATCTTCATCTTTTAATGTGTTAAGTTATAGACCTACAGTGGCATTGCTTAATCTAGTTTTTGCTCTTGATGTTAGACCAAACTAGATTAGACGGGTCGGTTCAATTGTATAGATGGGTCATACCTGTTAGATTATGTGTTAGTTGCTACTGTATCATTGCGAATACCAACAGTAATTATAAATGTTGATTGAATGAATAAAACTGATGTGATGTCAAGGTTGCCTATTTAGCGAGCGAGTTTCACGAAACACCGATTGCTTCTTTAATATAGCAACTGGCTAAAACACATAGTTAATGTAAATGATTAATATATGACCATACACAATGATGATAGTTTGTCGTTTTGACTAGTGACTCAGTTCCAACCTACTTACCGTACGTGACCTGATTAATATACCGACTCATAAGAGACGAATATGTTTTGACTTGCAATAGATGGTTTAGATGCGACAACAAAGCCTTCTAGTTGGTAGAAGTCTTTTTCAAGCTCTTATAGCTCTGCCTTAAGAATGCACTTATAGTCGACTTCCTCTTTTTCCAAAGGCAAATACTTGCACAGACTTGTCCATTTTAGGACACATGAGACCACAATGTCTTAATTGGGGGGCCATTTTGATACGACTAGGTCAAATGCTTATTGCTAGTCGACTTTCCATCAAGCCATTAGTTTAGAAAATAATTACCAATAAACCAATTACTTACTAGGGTTAATTTGCATAACTAAATGATAATGATGTTTACAATATAAATACTGACACGACATGCTAAAAGACTATACGGGCTTCGCGCAATACAAACTATACTACACACCAGCTAATAGTCTACTAACAGCCCCCACAGTTGCAGCGGGAGGACGCAAAATGCTCAAATTGGTCTGAAATTTCATCAAACTATGCAAAAGGAAGTCCCTTAGTGAAAATATGTGCATACTGATAGCGTAAAGGAACATGTAAAGCGCGAACTTGTCGAGTAGCCACGTGATCCCGAACAAAATATATGTCAATCTCGATGTGCTTCGTGCATTGATGATGCACGAGATTGAAAGATAAATATATCGCACTCACATTATCACAATAAACAATGGTAGCCAAATGTAAAGGAGAGTGGAGCTTACGAAGAAGATTCTGCAGCCAGTGAGTCTCAGCCATCACATTAACAACACCATGATACTTAGCTTCAACACTAGAATGAGATGCCTCTTTAAGACACTATATTGTTGCCAAGAAAAACATAATCATCTAAAGTAGAACAACAAGTGGTCCGGCAACCTGCCAATCTCATTCCGAATAAGCATCTAGGGAAGAAGTCGAGGAAGAAACAATTGAAGATGTAAAGAGGCAACGAGGTCTTATTCGTAAATGAACAAGGACGAATCACATCTGCTGTGACAAAAACCAATACGAGGGGAATAGCTCACAAACAGCTGAAACGGGCACGAGGTGCCTTGTTAAGAACATATAATGATCGCTAAAGATACAAACGTGCAGGACGCTAGTGGTCCCGAAAACCAGGAGGAGGAAGCTAATGCATGTAGACGAGCCTTGTTCTTGCGTAAAGATCTGTGCGATGGTATCAAAAACAATAATAAGACCTTTTATTAATCAACAACCAATCTGATACAAGATCAGATTAACAACCAAAACCTCCAAACTAATGTGAGATTAGATTATTAAACGATTACAAGATAATATAAGAATGATTAGAAAGTGGATTGGGAGAGATTAGGGATTGATCAAAAGTGATCGTATGTGACTGAGCCCCTTTTTCTCTTCTTTATATAGCCATAGAAGTTCCAAACTGGCCCTCCAACTATTAGCAAGCTTCAATCTTTAGACAAAAGTATCCATGGCAAGTTTTAAGATAACATCTTTGGCCCCTCAAACTTTAAGCCTGCAAAACAAAAAATACTAGAAACCAAAGAATAAGTACACTTGCATAATGACTTATTTAGATCAGATTATAAGCAAGTTACTGCTTATTTGAACATTCCCCCTTAATCTGATTGCTAAATAAGTCATACATTCCTAATTTTTCACACAGAATTTTATGTTGATAAACATGGAGATGTTTGGTTAAAATGTATGCAATTTGGTTTGAAGAACAAATTTTCTTTTTGTTCAATAACCCTTTTGCAATTTTTTCTCCGATGAAGTGCACATCTATCTCAAAGTGTTTAGATCTTTCATGGAAGGCAGGATTAATAGCTAATTGAAGTGCAGATTTATTGTCACAATGTAAATTAACTGGAAGAGTGACTTTAATTCCAAGATCTAACAGTAATTTCTGGATCCAAATAATCTCACAGGCTGCAGAAGACAGAGATCTGTATTCTGCTTCTGTAGATGATTTAGATAAGGTGTTCTGTTTTTTGCTTTTCCAGGATATAAGGCAGTTGTTAAAAAACACACAGTAACCTGTAACAGACTTTCTAGTCTTTAGACACTTTGCTTAATCTGCATCACTGTAGCCATTGAGATTGTTCTTACAATAAGTATGAATGTATCTAATACCCTTTCCAGGAGCACCTTTGAGGTATCGTAGAACATTCAAAGAACTATTCAGATGGGACTTTAAGGGAGAGTGCATATATTGGGCAAGACAGTGAACAGAGTAGGCAATGTCTGGCCTAGTGTGAGAGATATATATAAGTTTTCCAAGAAGAAGCTTTGATTATCATTTATATTTAGGGGTGAGCATATTTCCAGTCCGGGACAGGACGGCCTATCACGGTCCGGACCGTGGACCAAATGGTCCCTTATTGCTGATCAGCGGGACCGGACCAAAATGGTACGGTTCGGTCCGGGTCGGTCTTCAGTCCGGTCCAGCCCTACACGGCATTATCATCGGGTTTTTGGTCGGACCGGACCGAACCGACCGGACCGAGGACCGAATTGGTCTAAAATACCGGACCGAAATACCTTCGGTCCGGTTCGGTCCGGTCTTCCGGTCCGGTTCGGTCGATGGTCCGGTATGCTCACCCCTAGTTATATTATCAAGGAGAGGATCATCTTTAGTGAGAACATATAATAACACCGAGTTAGGTTTCCAAGGATGTTGAAAAGGTTTGCATTCAAGGTAAATCCTTATTTCGTTTAGTGCTCTAGACAATATTTTCTTTGAGACATACATAGGTCTTTATCAGATCTGATAACTTTAATTCCAAGAAAGTATTAAAGATGTCCTAAGTCTTTGATTTTAAACTTGGATTTCAAAAGGTTTTAAACTTGTCAATTTCATCAACACAGTTAGTTTCCTGTGATAACAATGCCATCAACATAAACCAAAAGTGCAATAAACTTGTTATCTTTAGATTTTGTGAAGAGAGAGTGATCATTAACAGATTGCACAAAGTCATTTTCCTTTAAGGTAGAAACAAGTTTTTCATTCTACTTCTTTGGAGCCTGTTTAAGACCATAGAGAGATTTAACAAGTTTACAGACCTTGTTTTTGTTATATTTGCTAGCAAACCCTTTAGGAATGGTCATATAGATATCCTCATCTAAATCCCCATACAGAAAGGCATTATTGATATCCAATTGGAACAAAGGCCAGCAATTAGTGACATATAAAGCAATAACACACCTAACAGTAGACATTTTCACAACAGGGGAGAAGGTTTCATCAAAGTCAATGCCTTCCTTTTGATTGAATCCTTTAACAACAAGTCTTGCCTTATATCTATCAATATTACCACTGGATTTATATTTGATTTTATAAATCCACTTATTCCCAAACCTTTCTATTAGGAGGTAAGTTAGTGATAACCCAAGTATTATTCTCATTTAAGGCTTCAATTTCAGCATTCATAGCATCAATCCAATTACTATCTAGAATAGCTTCTTTATAACAAGTAGGCTCAACACTCTTATTTAAAGCAGAGATGAAACAGTAATTATCATGATTAAGATTAGCATAGTTGACAACTTTTTCCACACCATATTTGACTTTCCCTTCAACAACAAAGTCATTTAAACTAGAGGGTAACTTGGTCTGTCTAGAAGACCTTCTAAGAGTGTTGACTAGCAATTCCTCAATTTCAGTATTGAATTCTAAATTTTCATAGAATTCATTTATAAAGTCTGTTTCATCAGAAACAGTGCCCTCAGGGTGTGTATTATTGGTTTCATCCATTGAAGTTGCTTCATAGTCATCATTACCCTGATTTATATTAGGACTCAACTCTGTGCCATCATCATTGGAAGACACTCTCCCTTCATCATTGGGGCTTTTAGGGTTTTCATTGTCAAAAAAGTTTTTGTGATTTAAATCTTTAGTTACACCAGACTCAAATTCAGTTTGCTTCACATTGTTTTTCATTTTGAAAGGAAACACTGTTTCATAAAACTTAACATCTCTGGAGTAAAATATAGATTTTTTCTCAAGACTCAAAAGTTTGTAACCTTTTTTTGAATTTGAATACCCAATAAAAACACATTTTTAGATCTGCTGCTACTGAATTTATCTTGATTATTTAAAATAGTTGCATAGCAGAGACAACCAAAAACCCTAAGGTGAGAGAGTGAAGGGTCATGCCCATACACATAAAAATAAGGAGATTTGCCAGATAACACTAAAGAAGGAATCTTGTTAATAATATAGACAACAGTTAGGATGCATTCAGACCAAAGATATAAAGGTAATTCCCCTTGAAACATAAGGGATCTAGCTACATTAAGAAGATGCCTATGTTTCCTTTCTGCTATTCCATTTTGTTGAGGTGTATAAACACAAGTGGTCTAATGAAGGATTCCTTTGTTATTAAAGAAAGTTTGAAGTCTATTATTAGTAAACTCAGTCCCATTATCACTTCTGAAAACTTTAATATTGATTTCAAACTGATTTAAAAACATTTGGACAAAGCTTATTATAGAATCATAGACATCATCTTTCCCTTTTAACATATAAACCCAAACTGCTCTAGAGTAGTCATCTACAATAGTCAAAAAATATTTGAAACCATCTCTGCTAGTGATTTTATAAGGGACCCAAACATCCAGATGCACTAATTCCCCAATTTTAGTTGATTTATGGTTACTTAGAGGAAATGGTTCTCTAGTTTGTTTAGCTTTGTTACAAGTATCACAGAGATTATCAGAAGTAGAATGACTATCAAGATTTAGAAGGGTTTTAAGGACATCAAGGACTTGATCAGCAGGATGACCAAGTCTTTGATGCTAGAGGGTCTTAGAGATAAAACAAAAGGCAATACAACTATTGGAGATAATCTTACACGTATCAAACAAATAAAAGCCATTGTGTTGTTTACCAATCCCCATAGTCTTGTTTGCCTTTAAGTCCTGAATATAACAATTACTCTCATTAAAAACAACAAACAACTTGCTGTCTCTTGAAAGTTTATGAACAAATAGAAGACTGACAGTGTACTCAGGTACCACAAGAACATCATATAAAGTAACTTCATTTTTTATTTTCAAATCTCCAATTTTAGTAATTAAAGCTTGAGTTCATTAGGATGCCCAACAGTTAATCCCAGGTTTGAAACATCAACAACATTTGATAGAAATTTTGCAGAAACTGTCATATGTTGATTTGCCCCTGAATCAACAATCCAACCCACACTTATATCTCCAATGAAAAAGTTTGTTTTTCCATTAAAAAAACTTTTTGAAATTTAAGTTAAATTTAACACTGCCATTAAAAAGGTTCCCTTAATATTCATAAAGTTTTTACCTGCCATATTGGCATTGGCAGTGGAAACACTATTTTCATTCAAAAGATTCATAAGCCTTGCTAGCTGTTCACTAGAAAGAGAGACAGGAGAGTTGCTAGTAGTAGCATAGCATTATTGCTACTCACACCATTAGAATGAGGATCAGCAGAAGCATTATTGCTAGACACAGGTCTAGAATTAGAATTAAAATTCTTTTTAACATAACCAGCAGGATATCCAATAATTTCAAAGCATCTATCCACAGTATGGCCAATTTTATTGCAATTGGTGCATTTCATATTAGGATTAGGCCCCTGTTATTAGAATTAGTGATATGTGAGAAATCACATATCCTTTCTATATCAAAAATGACCCTTAAATGATCAAAATGTGCAAAAATATGCTTGTATTTGTGTATTTTGTTGTTTGTGAATATGTAGGTACGGATAATGCAAATATCACAAGAAAACGATCAAAAACCGGACAAACACGAACACGAGAATGGAAAGAGTGCACAAGAGCCGGGAGTTTGATAGCAAAAAGGTTAAATAGTCAACCATGGTCAACAATGGTCAACCCACAAAATGCCAAAACCAAACAAATACCCAATGAGCCCTTAATGTTAAAACTATTTCACACCAAAGTCCCGTAAACCAATCCCTAACACCGTTTAACTCCTTTTTCTAAAAGATAACGGTTGTTATCCCTTTATAACTAAACCCTTTTAACCGTGGCCCAAACATCCGGCCCAATCCTTAATTATTAAATCCCGGGGCCAAGTCAAACCCCCAAACTCCAGGGTCAAACCAAAGTTATAAAAAACAAAAAAATGGCGCCCAAAAACCCTACACTGTTTCAAAAATCCATCGTCCCAATTAACCCAACCCTTAACCTGAGTTCTAACAACCTAAGCTGTCAACATCACTCACATAACCAACCTCACCCCGCTTAATTTTGCTAGGTGGCACCTTATGGTTAGTCAATTTAGTGATCCGTGTGCTCTAAACCACATCCAACGATCAAGAATGATTAAGATTATGATCCAAGGGCTCTAATCTCTCCTGATGACTCACTCAAGTCTCTCTCTCATCAACAATCACACTTGAAGGTCAAGACACCTCCTCATTTAGCTATAAATACCCCTTTAGTTCTCTCATTTTGCAAGTAGATTTTTAGTTTCGAATTTATGTAAAATTTCTTTCTCAATTGTAATTTTTAATTTCCATTTCTAGTTTTTACTTTACCAAGCTTTTGTAATCTTCAATTTTCATAAATCAATAAAAATTCAAAAATATTGTCATTCATTTCCTTGCTCAATTCACTTCAATCATGTTCTCTATTCATCATAAGCTTGTTATAAGCTCATCTAAGTCTCTAAGCTTAGAATGAACTCAATTCAATCATTAACTTTACTTTAATCTAAAATCAGTTTAAATACCTTATGTTATGGTTGATTTGGTTGCTTTGGAAGATAAGCTTGCTTTGGAAGAGCTTATAGGAAATTTAACTAGCTATTCCTTGTGATAAACTGAAGAGCTTTGATTAGCTCCTCGAGCATATTTTCCTTGTTTGTACAAAGCTTATTTGTAAGTTCTATTTTCCTTTAATTTAGCTAATATTGACTCTGTTTAAGTTTAGCAAATGTTAATCATAGTTGTTAAATCTAATTTTAATGTTTAAATGTTGTTATTAGATGATAATTAGTGAGTTTGTATATCTGCATTTGAAGTTTATGGATTAAAATCATGATTTGCTTTGATAATTGTTGAGATAATTTAGTTAAAGGAGTGTTTGGATTAGTATAATTTGACATCTAAAAGTCAAATTTAGTTAATCTAATTGCTTGAATCAGTTTCATAATCGTTTAAAATCAGTTTTCAAGTAAGTTTCATGGATTAGAATTATAATTGGAGAAATTTGTGGTTTGATTTGAAGTCTGGCAGCAGGGTATGTGTATATAGTTGTTTATAGCTTTTTTTAGATCCAAGTTGTTTAAGCTTAATTATTTGATCTAATCTGGTTTTACTTTGTTCAAATAATGTGCAATAGTTTGTTTGACTTTTAAAGTCATAAGGTGCAAATTTTGATCCATTTTAAACTTAGTACTGATAGGTTTAAGAAGGATCTGTTAGAGTAAATTAGCAGTCTCTTATTCATAGATTTAGGCTAGTTTTAAGTAGTTTAGGCTTATTAAAATCAGTAAGTCATTAGTTCATAAGTTAGTAATCATAGTTTAAAACTCAGTTTTCAAAATTCAGCTTATCGAGTTATCCCACCCCCAGTCTTAAATCTAATCTAAAAATCATTAGAAATCTAAGAAAAACAACCAGTACTTCAGAACATGCTAAGTACATAAGCAGTTTTTACTTAGCTTTTTAATTGGTCAGTTGAGTTTCAAAATAATTTTAAAAAGTTGTTTAAAGTAGCTTTTTTGTCAGCTTTAAAGGTGGTATAGCTTAATAAGCCATAAGGATCTTATAGCTTATTGAAAAATAAGCTCAAAGATACCCTTAGGGCCTGTTTGGTTCTTAGTTTTTCATTTAGTGCTTATTTGAAATTTTAGCTTATTTCCTCTAGCATTAGCTTAGTCTTAGTTTTTAATAGCTTATTAGGTTTATACTTAGTTAATATTAGCTTAATAGGGTCAGGTTTAGTTTGCTTAGCTTTTTCATATAAAAACTAAAAACATATATAAACAGCATAAGTAGTCTTTTCATGTAGCTTTTTCTATGCTTATTTGAATTTCAAAATAGTTTCTAATTTCTGTTTTAAGTAGAGTTTAAGCCAAGCTTCAAGTAGATATAGGGCTTATTGCCATAAGATTCCAATAGCTTAGTTAAAATTAAGCTTAAAAAGTGCCATTTGGTCTATTTGGTAGCTGTAGTAAGCATAGGAGCTAAATTAATAATCTCAGCTTATGAATTGCTTTTTTTTTAGTTAAGTTTAGCTTATTAGGATAGAATTAGTCTAAGAATAGCTTATTCAGTCCTTGTTATAGCTTATTTCAGTTTCTAGCTTATTTAGTTTTGTTTCAAAGTAAAAAAATAGCTAAGTGTAGATTGTCTGAATTTTAAGCTTTTTCTAGCTTATTAGTGACTTTTAGAAAAGTTGTTTTCACAAAATCAACTTATTAAAAGCTGCTTTTTCAACTTTGCTTTTTTTAACTTTTCTCTAAATTAAAAAAAAAAAAATGTGAAGACAGGAAGAGCGGGGTGAGCAAGGCTCGAACGCCCCGACCTCAACAACCTCGACCTTTTATAAACACAAACACACAACACACTCATCCAACGCGCCTGATCACAACACACACCCTCACCAACGTGCCCTTGGGACTTTTACGTCCAACCTTGCACAAACAAACCTTTTAACCTTTTTTTAGTTTTTGTTATATTAAGCATTTCGAGTCCTTATTCGATTTTTCGCGTCTTATTTAGTTTAGCTTCTTAAGTTTTAACATTTTTCCTGCATTCTGTTTACTATAAGCTATTTTTAGTATTTTTCTTAGATTTTTAACTCAAAGTTTAGTATTTTTAATCATTTATTTTTGTTAAAAACTTTAAAAAATTATAAAAAATAGAAAAATAATCAAAAAAATAATTTTATTTTTTATAAAATTTTCTTTTATCATAATCTAGCTTAGGTTCGAAATTTACTTTCGTATGATTAATATTTTGAAAGTGCAATTTTTAAAGAACGGGATTCGATCCTCGATCTCGTTTTATTCGTTTTAAAGCTTTTACCACTCTCGTTTTAAAATGTCCTTAGCATTTTCTTTTAAATAGTCATTTATGATTAGAAAAAGTTTGGAAAAGCATTTAGGGTTTAATTTTAGTGTTTTTGCTTATTTGTCGTGTTTTATTTTATTTCCCGGTATCGTTTTTTTGTAGTTAGATTTAATTGTGCCTTTATTTGCTCACTATTAGGATTTTAGAAAACAAATCATCTTCGAACCAATTCAAGTCATTGTCCAAATAACAAACGAGGTCTCAATTTCATAAATCTTTAGGAAAACGACCCGGTAATCACTTACCGGTTAAATGTGTAGTATTTTTGTAAGATTTTTCCTACTATCTTTGTCCTCAAGGGTAGTTTTGGAAATTTCTTTACTAGATATTATTATACGTATTAAAACTATAAACACCAAAATGGCGCCGCTGCCGGGGATTTGTGATTAAGATTCCTTCGTTTGCAGTTTGTCGATCGTGATTTGGAGAACCTTTCGTCTTCGAAAGTTACGCTTTTAAGAAAATAAAAAATAAAAAAAATATAAAATATAAAAAGTAAAAAAAGTAAAAAAAATATATATTTCTTTTCTTTTTAGTATATGTAAAAGATTAATAAATAAGAAAAATACAAAAATATTTGCTCTTCCGGATTTTTCGATTTTTCTTGTGAATTCATTAATATAAGAAT
>BQNB010063869.1:0-20456 GCA_026074375.1 Tanacetum coccineum | reverse complement strand
TACTCACACCATTAGAATGAGGATCAGCAGAAGCATTATTGCTAGACACAGGTCTAGAATTAGAATTAAAATTCTTTTTAACATAACCAGCAGGATATCCAATAATTTCAAAGCATCTATCCATAGTATGGCCAATTTTATTGCAATTGGTGCATTTCATATTAGGATTAGGCCCCTGTTATTAGAATTAGAATTACCAGAACCTTTGTGGTTGTTATTGTTATTAAACCTCTTCTTATTATTGTCAACAGTTTTGGCCACAAATGCAGTTGCAGCAGGTTTAGTTGTCCTAATAGAGGAGATATTCCTATGAGACTCTTCACCACTTATCACAGAAAAAACAGTTTTAACACTTGGTAAAGGTTCTCTAGTAAGAAGGTTACTTCTAATAGTCAAGTAGCTCTCACATAAACCTATAAGAAACTGCATCAACTTAATAAGTTGATTATGTTGGTCAAAGTGTTTGGCAGCATCACAAGTACAAGGAGGCAGGCTAATCATAGCATCAAATTGTTTCCACAAAGAGTTCAAATTATTATAGTATTCAGCAAGGGAGGCATTATTTTGATTTAATGAGTTTATACTTTTATGCAAATTAAACACAGCATAGCCATCAACCTTATCATAGGTTTCTTTCAGATCATTTCACATTTCAGAAGCAGTTTTAGCATATATGGCACCAGCAAATAAATCAGAACTTAGAGAATTAAGAATCCAGGTAACAACAACAGAGTTACACATATCCTACTGATTAGCACGAGAGATTCTCTTTTACAGGTTCCATCAATAAATCCAAGTTTGTTATGGTTTTTTAAAGCAAAAGTCATGGCTATACTCTACATTTTATAATTTTCAGTTCCAGTTAACTTTATAGTCATAATAGGTGATCCACTAGTATCATGAGGATGCAAGTAAAGAGGATCACAAAAAGACAGATTAAGATCAAAAGAAGGACCAGCACAAGAATTAACAGCATCATCAATAACCATTATTAAATAAACAAAAAGAGCAAATAATAAAGATAAAAGAAAGGAAGATAGTTCCCAGGATTTCACACCACTTATAGTGGCAGATCAAGGGCAGACCAAGCACTCACAATTGCAAGATCATAAAATAAGAGATGCAAGAAAATAAAAAAGAGGTGTTACAGAGCATATATTGCAGCGGAAGAAGATAAGTCTTAATTGTCTTTGATTCACTTAGTCGAAGAGCAATTAAGATTTGAAACACCTTAGCCCTTTCTTTGATTCACTTAGTCAAAGGAAAAATAAACCAGATCTAATGATCAGCCAACAAAAGTATCCCAAAAAATTAGGGTTTGAATAAAAAAACCTTAACTTTTTGATCCAATAAGAAAATCACCAGAAATCGATTGAATAAATAGCCTATCACCCTGATACCATGTGCGATGGTATCAAAAACAATTATAGGACCTTTTATTAATCAACAACCAATATGATACAAGATCAGATTAACAACCAAAACCTCGTTAGATTATTATCTAAAGATAATAATCAAACGATTACAAGATAATATGAGAATGATTAGAAAGTGGATTGGGAGAGATTAGGGATTGATCAAAAGTGATCGTATGTGACTGAGCCCCTTTTTCTCTTCTTTATATAGCCATAGAAGTTCCAAACTGGCCCTCTAACTATTAGCAAGCTTCAATCTTTATACAAAAGTATCCATGGCAAGTTTCAAGATAACATCTTTGGCCCCTCAAACTTTAAGCCTACAAAACAACAAATACTAGAAACCAAAGAATAAGTACACTTGCATAATGACTTATTTAGATCAGATTATAAGCAAGTTACTGCTTATTTGAACAAGATCTATTTGCAAAATACTTGTGCTTAAACAACCACATGAAACAAACAATGTTCGCGTCAGATTGTCGTAGCACAATAACCCAAGTACTATTCTAAATTAAAGCGTTACATTCGTCAAGCATAGCCCTTTTCCAGTTAGGGTCTTTGATTGCAAGGGTGTACGAACTTGGAAGATGAGAAATGGTACACACATGGCAATTATAAAGCGGGTTCTTTTTATTGATACCGACATGAAAACGAGTGACCATGTGATGAGTTAAAGTCGTGTTTGGCACGAGGTGGTGGGGCATCGGTATTAGAAACGAGGAGGAGGGGGTTGGGCTGGTTAGGCGTAGTGGATGGTGGCGAGTGTGGGTCTAATTGGCCCATGATAAGTGTAATGGAAGTTGGTCAGAAAATGTGGATTAGATCGGGTTAGAAATAGGAGTAGGGGAAGTTGTAGGTGTGTCAGATGTTGTGGGCTAGTAGGAGGGTAATGGGCTTTGTTTTTGGGTCGGTATGGTGGTTATGCTAATCTGGTTCGGTTGGATAGTGGGCTGTGTGGTCTTGGCAGTTGATGTAAGATATGGCGAGCAATATTCGGGATTGTAACAAGAAATATATAAGGAGCATCATTTGGTGTGACGGGGTGATGATTTTGTTTGTAGATAGGTTTGAGCAACAAAAATCACGATGATTGGATGGGTAACCGAGAAGTATACAAGGTGTGGATCGTGGGCCGAGTTTGTGATTGGTGTCAATTTGGTCATAGCACAACCAACCAAAAACACGTAACGACATGTAGTTAGGTTTCATGTTATAAAGGCGAAAATGAGGTTTGTCATTGTTGATAACAGTGGAAGGTAAAATGTTCAGGAGGTATGTGGTCATGTGAAGGGCTTCGACCCAAAATGAGGTGGAAGGTGGGCTTGAAAAAGTAACATACGAATGAGGTTGTTGATAGGACGAATCATACGGGGACACAAGAAACGTGTGTGGATGCCGTGTTTGAAAAATAATTGATGGAACATGGTGTTATAAAACACACACCACCATGGTCACGTTGAAAAGCTTTAATTTCCGCATTAAATTAAGTTATTACAAGATAACAAACTTAGCAAAAGTATCACATCTATTATGCAAAAGATATATCCACAAGTAATGAGAAAAATGGTAAAAAAATAACATAGTATATAATACCACTTTGATTCAGAAGTGGAGAGGTCCACAAATCAGAATGCACAATATCAAAAGCAAAATTAACTACCGTATTGGAAATAGGAAATGAAGCCTCACATGCTTCAAGCTACAACCAACATATCGAAGTTGAGGAGACTTTACTTTGTACATAAAATGTCATTATTAGAAAATAAATAACATATCACTTCATTTCTTGGCAGTGGCGGAACCAGGAAATATAGTCAGAGGGGGCAACACGCGATAAGAGCGATTCAATTACTGTCTAATTGTATATTTATTTAGTACACAATGGGCCAGGTCGGGTTTAATTCTAGGCAAACACCGTTATTTTAAGCCACTTGCTCATTTTTGTTTAAGAAAGCGTGAAAAAACGTAACCGTAACCAGCTTCTCATCGAAAAAAACGCTAACAAGATATAAAATAAAACCTATTTTGTTTAAGGGGGTGTTTGGGGTTGCTTATTGAAAATAGATTATACGTTTTGAAAACGGATAATCAAATAATCAGCTGTTAGAAAACGTGATTCTGAAACATAGTGTTTGGATTTGATTATGCTGTTTGATATCACAACAATCAGATAATCAGTTTTTGAGTGTTTGACAAAACAAATGATTATACAAAACTTAACATGTAAAATAACAAAAGTGGACATATAATATATTATTGTTTTTATTTTTTTAACAATCATCTGTGTATACAATAACCTAAGATTAATAACATTTATAAGTTCAACAAAAACATATTTCCTAATAAAAATATTTAGTTAGTAATTTTTAAATAAAAAGCGCAATCCTAAAAACGAAAACTGTAACTGTGTATAAATATCTACTGTATATATCTAAATAATATAAATCTACAAGTTGCAAACTAGCTTTGAATTTCTTTGAGTTTCATACTTGCTAGTTGCTACCTGTTAAACATTCTATACTTTCAAAAGTAAACAAAATGCATGTATTATTTAGCAAGGCCACATTGGAATTAAATCAGATGGCAATATAGTAATTAAATGGACATAAACTAAAATACTAAAACCTGCGTTTTGTAAAAGTAGGTTGTCACCTACTTATCTAAAGTTGCGTTTTGTGATGCATTAAATAAGTGATTTTTTTACCCTTTTACCCAAACACTCAAAATAGCTTATTTGCGTTTTAAAATCGAGATAATCAAATAATCACTTTTCAAACGCACTCCCAAACACCTTCTAAGAGGCATGCCTTTGTTTCTAACCAAATTAACAATGACAAAACCAAAAATTAAACATTCCCAATCTCAAAAGTTAGATGTTTATGTCCTAATAGAGTAATACAACTATACAAATTAACAATAACATATCTTTATATATCTTAAGCAAAACATGACTTAGAAAAAAAAAGAAGCTAAGGTTATCATTTACCATAAACAAAATTGAGTCTTCAAAGATGCAACTGTTAACTAGTGATTAAATGAGTTAAAATATTGCAAGAGAATAGGAAGAAGTAGAGCCATTAGCCATATTCAGATTGTTCATGACAATATATTTTAAACTGAAGGACGACAGTATTCAAAGGGCAATTGAAAACTAATAAGTGTCAAATGTTATATTGACGTTTGCATAACTAAAAAGCTTTTACAAAGCAGTCATGTTGGGCTTGGATTTTATTGAGGGCAATACAGATTTTGGGCTGAGGGCAGCTAAAAATAAAAACCAATAACAAAAACACTTCACACTAAATATCCATTATTGTTGGGCTCGTCATAGAGGGCACTGCCCCCCAATAGTTTGTATATCCCTCCGCCCCTTGTTTCTCGGATGTCCAAGTCGCCGGTGCTACGTGTGATGACTAGTAAGGAAAGCTTGTGGGTAGGATGTAGGCATGGTGACAAGGTCTCCGGTGCTATCACAACGGAGGAGAATTTGCCGAGTCAAATAGTCCTTCACGAAAAACCAAACTCGTCAAATTCAATAAAAACTTTGTTGTCACCGAGGTATGTAGGGTTAATTTGCATAACTGAATAATAATGATATTTACAATATAAATACTGACACAACATACTTAAAGACTACAGAGCTTGACCCAATACAAACTATACTGCACACTAACTCATATTCCACTAACAATTACATGTTAGAAGGTGCTTATTGTGTTTCTGAAGGCTTGAAATTAAAATTAAAGTGCATTGCTGTGAAAGTTACATGGATTAACAGGCACTTGTGTTACAAGTTCACAAACTCTTTTAAATTGGGTTACCCAAAAACCCCCTCTAATTCTACTTTGATCAACAGGCACTTGTGTTGCTGGCTCTTTCAACTTTGCTTTCGTCTAACAGCAGTGTAGATTTATCATCTTGTTCTCCTCAACTTCAAGTTATCCTGTTTTTCATTTCGTTATATATTGTGGGCTTGTGGCAGTTGCTCAAGGCGGCCACAAGCCATGTGTTCAGGCTTTTGGGGCTGACCAGTTTGATACAAACAATCCTGAAGAACGCAAAGCCAAAAGCTCCTTCTTCAACTGGTGGTATTTTAGGTTGTGTTCTGGTTCCACAATAGGGATCTTTACTGTTAGCTACATTCAAGACAACCTTAGTTGGGGTCTTTCCTTCCATCATCTTGGGTTTTGCCCTCATTATATTCTTAAGCGGAACCATGACTTATCGGTTTGGAGAGAAAACTGAGGAGAGAAATGCTTTTGTCAGAATTGCCCGTGTGCTTATTAAATCAGCTAAGAATCGGCGAACTATTACTTCAGCCTTATCTGCACAACAGCAAGCTTGTAGAACATTGGCTCATTAAGAATTTCAGCAATTCAGGTAAATAGTTAACCAAATGAGCTGTAAATTATTATATTTGCCACAAAGTTTCACTATCTTCTTGATATTTTATTGTTGCAGATTTCTAAACAAAGCTTTGGTTTCCCCGGATGGATCAGATAAAGATGGAGCTATTTGTAGCATTGACGAAGTGGAAGAAACAAAGGTGGTTCTTAGACTAGTTCCAATATGGACAAGCCTTTTAGGTTTTGCAATTGTATTTGCTCAAACTTCCACTTTATATACCAAACAAGCCGCTACTCTGGATAGGTCAATCAGTTCAAGTTTTGAGGTTCCATCTGCCACACTACAAGCTTTTATAACTCTCTTATCATTATCCTCATTCCCATCTACGATACCACGCTGGTTCCTCTTCTTAGAGCTATTACAAATAAACCATCTGGTATAACAATGCTTCAGAGAATTGGAACTGGCATCGTCTTCTCTATTCTTTTGATGGTGGTTGCAGCAGTCGTCGAGACAAAAAGACTTAAAACCGCTAATGAGTATGGATTAGTAGATGATCCAAGTGCAACGATCCCAATGAAGGTTTGGTGGTTATTACCACAATGTCTGTTGGCTGGTGCTGGTGACGTGTTTACAATTGTGGGTATGCAAGAATTCTTCTACGAAGAAATGCCAAATGATCTTAAGAGTATAGGTCTTGCGCTATACTTGAGTGTCTTGGGAATTGGTAGCTTCTTGAGCAGTTTTCTCATCTCAATCGTTGAGAAAATGACTAGCGGAAACGGTCAAGATGGCTGGATATCTGACAACGTGAATAAAGGCCATATTGATTACTTTTACTACCTTCTTGCTGGAATTAGTGCAGGGGCGTTTATGATCTACATTTATGTGGCGAAATCTTACGTATATGATAGAGGAAGAGCCTTGTGATGTTACTAAAATTTGCACTTGCGTTGAAAGTGCAGACGGTGCTATAAAAATTAACGAGTTACAGCAATGCAGGATGTAGTTGTGTATCATTTATTCTTGGTTATACGTGGCTGGCACTATGATTTCACTAATGAATATGGCTCTAACTGAAACTCGGTTTGTGGTGTCTGAGAAATGTACAGAAAAGATACTTTATTTATCAAATCCTACAATACATTTAAAATTTGAAATGATACTTTATTCTAAAGATAGTTTGTCCCATCACATGCTTTTCTGCATCACCTACTTTTTTATCCAATTATTGTAATGAAATGTAAAGAATATATTAAACAAGTGTTTCTGCAGAGATTTGAAATGTTAAAGATGATAGTTTCCACCAAACACGGCCAAATCAAGTTACCCTCTCTCCATTCATGGATGCCACCACCACCACCACTGCCGAAATCTCCTCTCCGCAGCTTAACGACTTCGTTGACGGCTCTTTTGGCTACAAAAACCATCCTGTCCTCCGATCAAAATCCGGTTGCTGGCGATCCTCTTATTTCATCATTGGTAACTTATGCTGAAAAACATCCTCATATAGTTATTTAACTGTTTTATAACTTTGAACTTTGTGTATGTAAATGAAGGTGTTGAAGTAGCTGAAAGATTTGCATATAATGGAGTTAGTTCTAATTTGATCATTTATTTGGTTGGGCCTTTGGGCCAGTCAACAACAACTGCTGCTGAGAATATTAACGTGTGGTCTGGAACGGCCTTACTTCTTCCGTTAGTGGGCGCCTTTATTGCTGATGCATTTCTCTGTCGTTACCTAACGATTATTGTCGCTTCTCTGCTTAATGTTCTGGTTTGCCATCTCCTAATGATTTTATCTTGTTATGAGTCATTTATGTTGTACCTATATTAGGAACTGTTACTATTTCCCTTAGTTGTCTACTTGTAATATGCACTTTTAAGTGACTTGCTCTTTCTTAAAAGGAATATACTTACTTGGGCTATGTTTGGCAAACACTTACAAAGGCTCGCCACGAAGCATAGTGTTGTCACCAACGGGCTTGTAGCCTAGAGGCACCCTTGTGGCCCTCTAACTAAGAGGATGGGGGTTCAAGTCCTAATATGAACTATATGTGGATTTAGTAGGTGTAAATTAGAATGTGCGTGTGCCTTTAAAAAAATTAAATACCTAGTCCATATTAAGACTTGAACCGACTGCCTCTCAATGGGTGGGACATCTTGATTCCGTCGGCCAGTGGCTTGTTGGTAGTCGAGTTCCTAATAGGCAGTATGATTGCTAGATGAAGCCTTCTTTAATTAAAATTTTGACCTGTAATTCCACCTAGACACTTCGAAATTCTACCATGCTTTTTTTTTGTAGGTAGAGCAATTGATGATTTAGTTATATCTTCTGAGTAGAGGATACACTTCATTAATTAAGGTGCGTATTAGCCTATTGTGTTAATCAATGCAAGAATTGGTGAAAATGGTGAATTATATTACTTTCCAATAATGACATACAGCATACAACATATTCAGCTTATTGGACATGCCCAAACAAGCTCTGGCTTCATTCTACCTTTATTACTGCTAATAGACTTGCAAAAACCAGATTCACCATTTTTCTAGTTTAGCTACTATTAACTAACACTAGGCAACCATGGAGAAAGCTCTCACTTAACTACATTTTCCCACTACAAACACCCTACCATCCTGCAACACAGAGGCTCTTGTAGGAGGCATCATTAAGTGAAGAGAAAAACTCCTGTTCCATTGAGACTCTAGGACACAGAGCTACATTTCCAGGAGACCTGGCATCACTCAAGTGAACAGAGCACCTCAAGGATACATCCCACCTTGACTACATTTCCCTCTCCTCTATCAATCCCTTCCTCCAAAGCAGCTTACATCCTCACTTTTTAGGAAAGAAAAGACTGATAAATAAGAGGGCATCATCTGGCACTCCACCAATAACAAATACTGCAGGAAACTACCTTATGGGCTGTACTAGCAAAGTCTTGTTTATCCTATAGCCAATCATAATGCATCTACATCATCACATTAGGACTAGGATAGGAAAAAACAGGACTCCACTTTCCAAACCCAAGATATTAGCCATCTGCAAACACCTTCATTCTTTCTATTTTTCTATTAATGTCTCCTTTTCACGGCTGTTATTCATTGTTATCTGCATTCTCTATTGACTGCATCAATATTAGTTGAAGCTTTCACTGTTAGAATTGAGAGTTTCATCCTTATGTGATTAATGATAGATAGAAGCACATCCTTGTTATTCCTCTTCTGGTTGCCAAACAGTCTCTTATTTCTTTCATCCCAAATATAATACACACTAGCTGAAAACACGAGTCTCCTCAGAATGCTTCTGATAGAGTTATTGTAAGCCATTATTGTCATCCTATTCAGATTTTCATCCCATTCATTTGTCACATCACCCATTTTGATCCTCCCCTTCAAATCTGACCAAATTGTTGTAGAGTATGAACACTTGAAAAACAAATGTTTATGTGAATCAGGGCATTCTTCACAAAGAGGACAGGACATAATCTTCCCAGGATACCATTTTCCCAACCAATCTTGAGTACTTAACCTTTTGAGAATAGTTAGCCAGAGAATAAAGGAGTGTTTGGGTGTACATTGTGAGAACCATAAAACTTTATTCCATGGTACCTTCCCATCATTATTCATCCAATCTTTCCACATTTTACTCACTCAGAAGATAACCTCATTGCCTTCCTTGTTTTTCCATACAACTTTGTCTTCACAGTCCTTTAGTTTTGGAGCTGGGATGTTATTAAGCCAAGGGTAAATACTGCTCCATGCATTAGGCCAGTTTCATTCCCCATTAGTAATCATCTCACAAATCCTGGTATTACTGTTAGCCTCAGGTAGGTTCTCAATTTGAATTGATTTACTTAGAATGCGTCCATCCTAATTCAATGCAAGAAGGCATAAGCTTCCTAATCATTTTTAGATACAGTTGTTTTTTTAGAGGCTTGAAAAGAGCATTTTTTGGAAGGGTTAAGCTCATATAATAGCAACGAACTTTAAAAAAATATACAAATATCGATTCATATGTGAATTTAAAAAACTACCAATATCGTATGCGTAATTACAAATTTTGTTCTATTGTCATCACAAACTTATATTTTAGCATACAAAAGTCCACGTCGTTTGCTGTGTGTACATGTCACGTCACTACATGCCACATTATTCACTCAACGTTAGATTTTGCTCTGTATAGTTAGATTCTTTAGATTGCTTCATCATCTACTTGTGGTATCGGAAGAGTAGTGTTTCTCTTCTTTTTTTTCATGTACGGGAAGTGCGTGTATATTATAATGTAGTGGAAGTTTGTTTTTATTTCATAGTAATACAATACTTGTTAAAAAAATGAAATAAAAAAGAAAAAGATCTTACACTTAAACAAATTGATAATAATCAACAAATAATAGAAATCGATTTTAGTAGCAACAATATTGATGGCATCAAATTATGATGATTAGGGTCCATATTTGTGTATATAACATGTGTGTGTTTGTTACGATACGAAGAATATAAGTGTGATATAATAATACTTAGACTGCACATTAGCAATTAAAATACTTAAGATTCACATAATCAATTTAATCGGTGAATAGTCATGCCACATTATCTAACGTATGATATCGAAACAAAATTTGGTATTACATATATGACTTTGGTATTTTATAAAGTTCACGTACAATATTTGTACATTTTTGAAAGCATGATACTAAACACCCTCTAATTCTACTTTGATTAACGTGTTGCCGGCTCTTTCAACTTTGCTTTCTTCTAACTAAGGAAACACTTTTAATATATCATCTTGTTCTCCTCAGCTTCAAGTTATCCTAGTTTTTTACTTCGTTAGATATTGTGGCGATTGCTCAAGGCGGGCTCAAGCCCTGTGTTCCGGCTTTTGGGGCTGACCAGTGTGATACAAACAATCTAGAAGAACGCAAAGCCAAAAGCTCCTTCTTCAACTGGTGGTATTTTGGGTTTTGCAATTGTATTTGCTCAAACTTCCACTTTATATACCAAACAAGCAGCTGCATTGGACAGGTCAATCGGATCAAGTTTTGAGGTTCCAGCTGCCACACTAAAAGCTTTCATAACTCTCTTTATCAGCATCCTAATTCCCATCTACGATACCATGTTGGTTCCTCTTCTTAGAGCTATTACAAATAAACCATTTGGTATAGCAATGCTTCAGAGAAGTGGAACTGGCATCGTCTTCTCTATTCTTTTAATGTTGGTTGCAGTAATCGTCGAGACAAAAAGACTTAAAACCACTTATGAGTATGAATTAGTAGATGATCCAAGTGCAACGATCCCAATGAAGGTTGGTGGTTATTACCGCAATGTCTGTTGGCTGGTGTTGGTGACGTCTTCACAATTGTGGGTATAGGCCTTGCGCTATACTTGAGTGTCTTGGGAATTGGTAGCTTCTTGAGCAATGTTCTAATCTCAATCGTTGAGAAAATGACTCGTGGAAACGGTCAAGATGGCTGGATATCTGACAACGTGAATAAAGTCCTTATTGATTACTTTTACTACCTTCTTGCTGTAATTAGTGCAGGGGCGTTTATGATATACATTTATGCGGCGAAATTTTATGTATATAATAAAGGAAGAGCCTTGTGATGTTACTGAAATTTGCACTTGCGTTGAAAGTGCGTATGGTGTCATAAAAATTAACGAGGTTCTGTGACGCAGGATGTAGTTGTGTATCATTTAGTCTTAGACTACTCGTAGTAGCAACGTGTGAGGGTGATCCTCACTCATGACTCCACTGTGGGAGTCACTTGTCACGCGTGAGCATGCCAATAAAGGTGACCAGACATTGTGTATATGTGGGACCCTGAGGTATTTGTGGCGTATGTTTTTATAAAGTGGGTATTTTTATGAAATGTGAGGGAGTGGTGACTACAAGGGTGAAAGGTGAGAGGGAGTGAGGGGAAGTGAATGATGAGGTGACGCTGAGATGTAAGGTGAATGAGTGTGAGAACTAAGAGGCTTGGGTACGCTGTGCCAATGGTTAGTGCCATGGTCTCTAGCCCTCCCCATCCTTTGGCGCACGACACCACGGCGTCATGGGTTCTCGCGCCGTGACGACCAACCACCGCGGTAGGATTTTTTTTAACTATTTGAACATTAGAAAACGGTAGGGGTTGTTTTAATTTTTTTTATGACCTTCTTCATTTAATACCCTAAAAAATTCAAATTTTTACTCTTTAAAAATCCTATAAATACCTTATTATTATTTCATATTTCACACACTTTCAATATATTTTATAACATACTATTTTATACTTCTCTCATTTTTTTCTCAACAAAATGAATCCTAACCAAAATTGGATTTCCGGTATGCTAAACAACCCACAAAATCAAATTTCGGGCTCGTCTTCAAATCCGTCCAACAATCCGACCTCCTCCACTCAACTTCCATACACCCAATTGCCTTACTATCCTAACTATAACCCATATGTTAATCCCGACGAACAAATGCTATTTAGCCAATGAAAAATGCTACAAAAAATGCAATATACCCAAATTTATCAACAACAACCAAACCAACTCAGTTCTTCCCAACCACATTCCGACCAGCAATCCACCACAAAACTAGTTAACTTTATGTATTTTTATGTTTACGTTTTTTTTTCTGTATTTTTTTATTTTTATGTAATGTCTTTTTTTGTTAATGTAATGTGTTTTAATTTTAATGAAGTTTATTTAAGTTATATTGTGTATTTATTATTTGGGAAGTGATACTCACACCACAAAAAGTGATGGGAACACCACAATATCACATCACTAATGCATATGTTACAACATTATATATGCATAATTGTGGTGTGTAAATAACTTTTTGTGGTGTGAGTATCACTTCCCTTATTATTTATGTAAATGAAAAAGAAAATGTCTCATGGCACCACATTTTCTGGTGCCAAAGAGTACGACACAAAATGTGGTGTCAAAAAAATTCTGATGCAATAGAGGTTTTTGCTGACGTGGCAGTTATAACACCACCCTTACGGCACGAGGGTACCTAGCATTCTAATAAAGGTAGCCTAATGAAAATGGGTCTAACTGAAACTCAGGTGTCTAGTTACAGACCCATCACATGCTTTTCTGCATCACCTACTTTTTTATCCAATATTGTAATGAAATGTACAGAAAAATAATAAACACATGTTTCTGTATATTTGAAATATTAAAGATGACAGTTTCCACCAAATACCGCCAAATCAAGTTACCCTCCCTCCATTCATGGATGCCACCACCACCACTGTCGGAATCTCCTCTCCGCTGCCTAACGACTTAGTTGACGACGCTGTTGACTACAAAAACCGTCCTGCCCTCCGATCAAAATCTAAAACCTAGACTATTCTCGGGCAGCGGCGCCAAAAACTTGATGCGACGAGTTGCAGCACAAAATTTTTACAACCCTCATAGGCAGAGTACCTAACTGTTGTAGTGTAGTATAGGCAAAACTCGAGGGGTTATTATCGTTCTCTAGGGGAATAGTTTGGGTAGGCTCGAATTGTATGTTACTAAGGTTAAAAGATTGAGGGGAGACTATTTTTGTGTTTTTATATTTTATAAAAGCAAGTAAAATCTCGGGTTTGAAGAGTTAGTTGATTAAACTAATTAAACTACTCCTAATTCTATTATAATTATGCAGAAAAGTAAATTGATGGAAAACCCGTATGGTTAAACAAACGTGTTCACCTAATCATGCACTACTCCCTAGTCGTTCTCTCTAGTTTTATTTCCTATCACCCTCGTTAGTGTAATGTGTAAATATTCCCCTAATTCAGCAGCGAGTTGGTCAAGTTCACCATCTACGTGACAACCTAGATGGTGGTTACCTGCAGACACCGCTCGCGTCCAATAGTAAATTCACGCGCACTGAATACTTAATTCGGAATCCACCCCAAGGTGATCTAGATATGAAGATCTGATCACATGTATCCTCTAACCTAACCATGTTTCACTAGACGTCTATGCTATGATATGAAGATCAAATAGCTAGTTTTTTAGTGCCTAACGTGCACACCACTAACAAGAAACAATAAAAACAAGAGATAATAAACTAGGTTTCATTCAATCATAAGCAAACACAATTAAATTTAGCCAAGCATGTTAATTGAAAGCGAAGAACGATTAATCAAACAACACATAGACATATTGAATGATTAAAAGAGTTTAGGAACTTCACTCCAATTGAACATGGTAGGACAAAAGATCAACATAGAACACGATCCAACTAAAGAACAATACACTCTATCTCAAACACCCATTCTTTTTAAATCTAAGGATGGAGATTAATTGTTATTTTAATATAATTAATTACCAAAAGGCATTTTTGTAATAACACTCAAAATTATAACACCAGATAAGGGGTCGTTTTACTCCCATCTCATTTGCTCATTTTATTTCATTTTTTCATTTCACACACTGAAACACTAACTCTAGATCCACCATCATGTTCCATATCTCCGGTGAATCTCCGATCATCCACCTCCGATGGACATCAATCCACCACCGTCGTCGTCATCGTCATCTGGTCCCACTCAAAAAAGGCCTCAAAATCCATTAAAAAGGTCTAATAATAACTAAAATTGTAACAACCCGAGTTTCAGGTCAACGTTTATCCCGAGCTATGATAATTATTTTACTACATAATTGATTTTAGTCGTTTATGCTATATAAGGTTTGGTGAAAATTTCCATTTATTTGGAAGTTACAAGTCGTGATTGAGTTCCTATTTGTTTTTAGCGTCTGAGAAAGTTAGAAAAATTTATATCGTCGCTCTGAGAGCGTGATTATTTTATTTTTTGTATTTTATGGCTTTTCCTCGTGTTTTTGTAAAAAGCGAGTCAAGAATCGAGATTTACGTGATTTAACATTTTATTAAATGTTATAAAATAAATTTAGTGGGATAGAATAAAAATATTTACGAATGTGGTGTGACCCGAGCTTTTTGGCCGACTATAAAACAAAAGAAAATAACCTTGGTACTCAATTTGAAGGACTAGTATGGAAGGAGGGACTATTTGTGTTAAAGTTTCAAACTTAATTCCTATATAAACAAACACATACATCCATTATTTCTTTTACAAAAAAAATTCTCCTTGTCCTCTCCCTTTGAATCCACGACCGGCCACACACACACCCCACCCAAACACTTTGATTTTCCGACATGCAATACGATCCAAGTATATTTTCTTAATCCTTGTATCATTACCTACATATCCTACTAAAAATATTACACATGCAATGGGTATTTTGTGAAATAAAAATTTGATTGATTTCTTGAAGTTTTGATCTCAAAAGGGTGTTTATTGAGGTTAGATAAGTGATCTTGCAAGTGGGTTTTGTTGAAAAAGGTTTTGTTTTGTTGTGTGGGTTGCGTCCGAACTCAAACCACAAGGGGGAATGAAGAATATGCTAGTAATCTATAACACCAAATAACTATGAATAAATTCTAGAGAGAGAAAGTGAATGGGAGGAAGGTTCTAGTGAGAGAAAGTAAGAGAGAATGAAAGATTAGATTAAGTGTGAATGAACCAACCAACCAACAACCTCTTCATGTGTGGAGAGGGTATTTATACATCTATGCTAACCGGCCATGGGCTTTGCTTATGGGCTTTCCATGTGTCTTTGGCCCGGTTAGCTTACTTAACATTACATTGGATTAAACTACGAGTTATGACTAACTACCGATACTTTTCGTGTTTCTAACGATCTCCCCCTAAGGGAGGTCACTCCAATTTACAAAAATTTAAACCTAGCATACTATGCTTTGACTTTAGTCTTGAGCTCGTAGTCTTTAACTTAAATCATTAGCTTGTGATATGTTGCGGTGATCATTGACTTTAGGCTTTGACTTGCATCTTTGACTTGAGAATATGATCTTGAGCACTTAGAAATCATCATCCAAATAAAATCTCCTTTATCATCAACTTGTTATCTTTTCCATCTTGTGCACTTGTGACCTTCGGACCGACATGCTCATACTTTTCTTGATATTGAAAGCGTGTGTAGCCATCTTTCTTGATATTCTTTAACTTTAACACTTTGTCACTTTATGGAGGACGTACGGTATCAACATAATACTTCGTCGCTTCAAGAAAGACGTATAGTATCAGAGTAGCGGAAGTCTTGAAACATGTACTTGAGCTTTCATGATGTCTTTATGAATGTCGGTCGAGTATGAGCATGCGGCTATGAATCTGACTCGTCCACGTCTAGCTGCTGCCATCATCGGGAATACCTGCAGGTTTAGGTTAGTGATAATCAACAGATATGGACGAAAGTGTCTTTGTCACTTCGTCGAATACGGTTGCAATAACCACGGTTCCCCGTTGATCAGTATAAATACTGCCTGTGATCAGATAGAATTCCGAAGAATCTTCTTGACAGGGTTTCGCAGCTGTACTAGCCGTTCTCATTACCGGAACGTCTCAAAGCAGACAACACGGTATGAGTGAACCAGTGAGTTACTATCTCACCGATTGAAATAAAAATTGATTTGAAAATCAATCGACGTGTCACTTGCTAAAGTGTTTTTGCGACACATCGAGAGTTTTAAGCATTTCAAAGTTCATCAATCGTCAATTCATATCCTGGAACAAGTTTGATTCATATAGAATCGCACCATCGTTTCTTTCCAGTTGTCACAAGTTTGATTCGTATAGAATCGCACAAGTCACCTACCATGAGCTTGTTTGATGTTGGCTCAAGCAGGATTTCCATCTTCACTGTGAATACTTAAGTATCACTCGGATGTTCTGGCAAAATCACAAGGATAATGCGTAGGACTCTTTATATATTTCTTGTTATTCACATTGTGTGACTTAGCAAGCATAATTTTGACAAGTGTCCTAATGAGATTTATGGATGATCTCTTTTGGCTCTAGACTCAATAGTGCACTTTGGTTTTAGTGATCGGAGGCTGGAGCAGACTGCCACCTTTTCAATACCAACTAACTCAGAGTGAGAAAGTTGATAGAAATGCGTGTAATCTCCGTGAGAAATGAAACAGAAATCTTTTGAGAGATTCTGAGTGGCTAGGGAGGGTTGTGCATTGCATCACTGGGTCCATGATGTCAAACTTCAATGTCAGCAATCATCTTTGTGATTCTCGACAGCAGATGTATTGACCCGGTTTCTGCCTAAGTGTAAGGAGGGCTTCTTTCTTTTCACCCTTTATCTTAACTTTTCTTTTTAATTCTTCAACCCCTTCAGCGCTTACCGAGACTTCATAACTAGTACCTTGTTGGGTTTGTTCCAGTACTAGCTCCATCTCAGTCGGCACTCTTCCCTTATTCTCACTTTTACTCCTTTTTTCATACCTAAGGACTACTACACTATCTAGTGGAATATCCCTGGGTAGATCCCTCCGGTTCTGGCTGGATCATGGGAATGAATACCTAAACTTAACCACCTTATAACTCCAATGCAGTAATTTAAATGGTCGGTCTTTGGTATTTCCACATTTCAGCCAATCACGTAACCATTTGCTCCCCCTTTATATGTGCATCGATTAATCGAAAGAGTTTAGCACATATGTGGGAAAGCGTACACTTGAGATCTCAAAAATCACATTATTAGCCATATATTTTAATCACATTCTCTCCCCTTATCAAAAATATTAAGTCTCTTGATATTTTGGATATCAATTGATTCAAATATAACTGCTTTCGGGGAAAGAATGTCCAATTATTAACAAGCCGCAATAGGAACATATTAATGCTCCCCCTTAATTTTTGAGGGTAATTATATGGTGTTTGAGTACGTTAATTTGAAATTTTTTGAATTTACTAAGAAATTCTTGAAAATTCGTACTCAAACACAATATAAGCCTAATTATAGTCTACACTACTTATATACATATTCACAAGATTTATTATATACGAGAAATTGACCTGAAATTTGTTGAGACAGAATATGACGAAGTCATATTGTCCTTTCCAGAAGCCTGAGATCTTTCCCGTATATCCTTCCACCAACGAACATCTCTAGATTCCGCATCAACCTCCTCTGATAAAGCTGCTTGTCTATATCCTGAACCATAACCCGAGCCCTTTTCTTGTCTAAGTTACTCCATTTCCTCATTGGCAGATATTCCATTCTTATTCCCGCAGCAATGTCGTGAAGAGCAGTCCGAACATCATTGAGCGTGCCATCACTGAACTTGTGGAGTTCATCAGTACGCATCAATCTCTTCCTCTTGAACTGATCCACATATATTATTCCATGAGGGTCTGAGTGTGAAGTGTATGCGGTTTTGTTCCTGAGATTTGATCTGTATGTGTCGGGTTTAGTGAGGTTGAGCTTCTTTTGGTAACTTTCGACACCTAATTGAAGATCTTCCACCCGCCTTTGAATGACAATACGTCTGGTGAACATACGTAATGCCACATTCAAATCATACCGTTCGTCGATAGTGAGATTGGTCAGCTTTTGTTGAACGAGTAGAAGTAACATGTCTTTAATGTCTTGTAGACGTAGTCTATTGAAATCACCTTCTTTAAACGTATATAGCTGCTGATCATCTCGACGAACTTCAATCTCTTCTAGGTGACCGTAGTCATACTTCTTCATGATTGTAAGTCTGGTAACTGCATTTGATTTTCATTTCCTGGGTAAACAACTTTCAGACGAAGTCAAGTTACTGTGCTATCCGTTAGAAGCTTTGGCTTTGGGGACCCCAGGTGAAGCGCCAAGTATGCATTTTGTTGTTATACTTTCACCACCTCGGGACTCCACAATTCGTGAACCAAGGTCTTCGATCCATATGAGCTCATAAGTAGCGCTTTGTTTTTGTCAACTGAGTTGTGTCATCGTATGCTTAAGTCCCACCCTTCAGATATTCCAGATCTTTATGATATAATGTATCCTTAGGATAATTTGACGTCCTCTCTGATGATCTTGAAAATTAACGGAAGAGGCTTTCATAGAGATCGAAGGATTCAATTTATTTTCGTGGTGCTATGCCTAATGTCAATGTCGTTCAGTTGGTGCTTTGGAACACTCTTCGAGATGGTTCTCTAATCTCCGTAATACTATTGCATAAGAGCACTTTGAGCAGGTTGATGTCGGTTACGACGAATTTCTTGAGTTAGGAGTTTGGGTTTTAAGTTGATTCATGACTAATTGAGAGAAATATCTCTTGAAGTATCACTGAAACTCATCAAATGAGAGGGGTGGGTCTTCAAGCAAGTGCGCAACTTGACTTGACGTCTCTTTCTCCAAGTCAAGATTTTGGGTGGAGGTCGCTGGGTTTCTTAAAACCAATCAGCCTTTGGATAATTGTCAGCGGGTTTTTCATTGTTGTCCCCTGTGACGAACTCTTGATCTTGTTGCATGCCTGAGTCTTCAACAGTCTGACTTGGCTCCTATGCATGGGCAGAGTTGCCAGAAGACTTATGATGGGAAGCATCTTTAGAGGTGCTTGAAGACTTCTTTTCCTTAGACCTTGAATCTTTGGAGGTCTCAGCAACATTACTAGATTTTCTTCTTGTCGTCCCTCGGTCTGATCTAGCGGAGGGATCTTCATCTTTGTCTTGATCATCTCGTCCTCTTTTTAGTAAGACAACATCACCATATGAGGTAATGATGTCTTTGTCAGAGTTGTATGATTCGACCAATGCATTATAGAGATTCTTCTGATTGTCTGATCTATTTATCGATTTGTTGGCCTCTATTTTGTCAATGAGAATCTTCTTTAGTTTAAATTCAGACAGTGAAGCTGCAACTGCGTAAGCCATCTAAGGTTGATTAGTTGATCTAACTAACTCTTCAGCTCCTAGAGATTCAGTTACATACTTCTTAATCTTTGGCATGATCTTGGAGACTTGAGCTTTAACTTGATCCTTGATTATTATCTTCATGGTCGAGTCTACCTGATTGAGAAATTCTTGATTCTCGGCTTGAGCTTCTTCTCTAGGCTTGTTTGTTGGTAGTTGAACAGCCACATCCACTACTTCTTTCATCTTGGAAGCAAGATAAGTATCAACAATTCCTGGAATTGAAGAGACAGCTTCAGCAAATAGATTTGTTTGTCTTAACTCAAACATTTCAGATTCTAATGTGGATACCCTTTGATCAAACTTAAATATGAATGTAAAGTTAGGAATTTCTGGTAAAGTCATATTGGATTTGTGGAATTTGTTGTTGAGAAAGTTGTTGGTGTAGGTGTTGGTGTTGCTTCTTGTTGTAGAGGATGAAGGAAATAAGGTGGTGGAGGAACAGTTGTAGTGAAGCTTGATGTGATTTTAGGAATTACTATTGCATGCTGAGCTGTTGTGTCCTTCAAAGAGGAAATCTCATTGTTAGTGGGAGATAGATTAACAAGATTTAAGAGCTTGCTTGTAAAGTCGGATGAATCAGAAGAGCTTTGTGTTGGATCTCCAGTCTTCTGTGTGTCAATTACAGGTGTAAGTGTCACATGAGCATCTTCCTCTACTTGCTTAAATCCTGATTCTTGAGAAACATTTTGTTAATCTGAGGCACCTTGATCAGCAATGGTCATATCAGTATCTTCATTTCCTAAATTCACATTAACATCATCATATAGCTCCTTTGTAACCTCATCATCTTCTTCATCATACATCCTTTCTTCATCATCAATGTTTTTTCTTATTTCACGATCAAGGGTGTAATACTCTTTGGAGTAGCGGTCCTTATATATCGTATTAACAATCTTCTTCTTCATAG
>BQNB010063868.1:0-35523 GCA_026074375.1 Tanacetum coccineum | reverse complement strand
CAGTGTTGTCGAGTGTCTCATCCGTCTTGTCACTCATTTCTTCCTCTCCTTTTGCTAGAGAGATAGAGTTTACATTCTTGGTGACGGGGAATTTGGCTTCTTCCCTTATCAATACTTTTTCAGGGGCTCTGCTGGTCGTGAGTTCCTTGAGAAGTCCGAACATTTTAGTTATTCTGTCATTGATCTCCTCGCGTTGCTTGAAAATGGTGTTCTTAAATCTTTCCATTCTTTCATATTGTGCTGCCATGTAGTCCCTTACTCGAGCCTCAAAAGTAGTTCCTAATGATTAGGGTTGAGGGCTCGGACCTGTACGTTCACGAAAAGTAAAGGGATTCAGTTTAGACGGCTCGTTATGGCTTTGCGGGCGAGGTTTGGAATGGACTGCATTAGCATAAGCATGAGGGATGTGTGTTGAGCTCCTAGTGGTTGGTCGCGATTCCTTCAGTAAGAAGTTAATCTGGTCTTCGAGCTTAAGAATTCTTCGGTCAGACATTTTTGAGATGCCTTGAGGTGTAGAAATAGCCTTGACCGGTTTGACGAATTCTTTCGTGTCATTCCAACCCTTATGGTCATAGAGAGCGAGGTTCTCAATGATTTCCCAAGATTCGTCGGCATTTTTATTGCGGAGTTTGTCATCGGCGGCGTGGTCAATCTCGCACTTAAGATGAAAGGAGACATGATCATAAAAAATTTAGATTTGAAGCTAACGATCGATGCCATGATGAGGAACTTTTTGGAGTAAGTCCTTGAAACGAGTCCATGCTTCGGACAGAGATTCTCCATGATGTTGTTGGAACATCAGTATATCATTGCGGAGTTTTGCGATCCTTTCCGGTGGAAAGAATTGAGCAAGGAATCGGGTAGTAAGATCCTCCCATGCGGTGATGGATCCTGCTGGAAGACGTTCAAGCCAATTGCTAGCTTGATCACGAAGGGAAAATTAAAATAAACGCAGGTGCGTTCTTTCCCTATTTTCGCCGTCAAGGTCAAGTGACTCCACTAGTTTTAGGAAATCCTTGAGGTGTTGGTTTGGATCCTCGGACCAAAGTCCATGGAATGAGCATTCGTTTTGCACCAACCGGATGGTGTCGAATCGAAGAGGTACCGGACTTTGTTCCCTATGGGGAGCACGAGGTATTCCCTGTAAGCCCTCGTTGCTAAAGGTTTGGAGTTAATCTCTAGAGTAACGGATAGGAATCTCCAACTCCCATGTGGTTTGAGAGAATGGGGTTACGAAACAGATAGCACAGAAGAAAAGATATACTTTAAAGAAAGCTAATATGCGGAATTAAATTCTCACTTGAAAGGATTCAAGCGAGTAGAACTAAGCTAAACTATGATCAGAACCTAACTATTCCCCAGGCGACGACGCCAAAAACTTGATGCGGTCGTCGTAGGACTTCTACAAGAAGTTTTACAACTCCCTAGGCAGAGTACCTAATCGTTGTAGTAGTAGTATAGGCAAGACTCGGGGGGTTGTTATCGTTCACTCAGGAAATAGGTTGGGAAGGCTTGATCACGGTCTATCAGAGTTCTAAAGGTTGAGGGAAGATTATTTTTGTATTTTTGTATTTTATGGAAAGCAAATAAATCATATAATTTGAGAGGTGGTTTGGTTTAAGCTATTAACTAAATATAAAGCTACGCTAATTGGTGATAAAAATAAGATAAAAGATTGTGCTTATTTAATCATGTATTACTCCCTAGATTGCTTCTCCTAGTGTTGTTGCCTTGTCACCCTTGTGACGATCTATGTAACTATTTCCTAAGTCATGAACGAATTACACGAACCCGCCGTCTACTTAGTATTCTGCTAGAGCAACGCACACGTAAGGTAGTATAAAGACTATTACATGGCCCCTAGGAGCTCACTAAGTGTATGTGAAATATATTAAAAGTGGATCAACTATATTAGGGGGCAAGGTAGTATGAAGACTGTTACCCGATGGTATCCTTTCTACACAATCATGTTTCCCTAGACATATCAACAGCGGTACAGACAAAGCTAGTTTTTCCTAGACCTAACATGCACATACCATCACAAAGACGCATCACCACAAAGGATTCACATATCTAGGTTTTCATCAATCATAAATAAACACAATAGAAGTTTTTACTAAGCATATTAAAGATAAAGCAAAGAGCAAGATAGATTTCTAAATCAACACATAGACATATTGAATAATTAAATAAACCTTACTTGATTAAAACATGAGTTGGAGGAAGTACAATAAGGTTTTCAGGCCCTAAATTCATCCCTAACAGCTACTAAATGAACTAGGGTTCGTACCCTCTTTTTATTCTAAAGTCACATACACAAAACCCTAAATTCGGGTTTGTATATATAGGAAAAACGTTATGACGACGTCATATTTTAATCGTGACGCCGTCATGAAAGAGAATATTCTAGATAATGGGCTGGGTCATATGCTCTGACGCCGTCATGGAATCATGTGACGCCGTCTTAATCTTCGTGGTGACGGCGTCACGTTATATCTATGACGCCGTCTCTAGTCACTATAGAGAAATTCTTGATCAATGTTAGTGTAGGTCCGTAGTCTTGTCCGTTTCTTCTCCAAATGAGCCCAAGTCACGTGTAATTCTTCCAATGCCTTCCAAATGAGAAATACCTGAAAAGGAACGATTAAGTACCTATTTTGGGCATAAATGCGTGATTTAGGGGGTTAAACGACCCAAAAAAATTGTATAAAATGACACCTCATCACACACGTTCTTACGTGACTCTACCCCTCTTCTCTTGTCTTCTTCGTTCCTAAGATAGATTGATTTTGTGTGCTCTTTCTCAAGGTTTGACAATGAGTTGTATTGTTCTATCATATGGGGCATCTTATAGGCAACTTCGTCATTTCTATTGACGAACCTAACTACACCTTCTTGTTGGTCATGAGTCATGTTGGATATTTCAATAAAAGACTTCCCTAGTACTACTTGCGTTAGCCCAGGGTCTATGATCGAGCTAATATCCTCAATAACTATGAAGTCTACAATATAGGTAAAGTTTCCTACGAAGATGTGCATTACTTTAATACTTCCTGTGAAATTACTAACTCCTCCATTTGCATCTTCCCTAGGGTTGAGTTTTCTCCTCATGATCCATTTATACATCATTCGTGTCATAATATTAAAGGGGAGTTAAGGTCAATGTAAGCTTTTTCGATATGCACATGCCCTATTTTGCATGGTATCTTCAGGTTGGAAGGACATTCTTCTATGATGATGGGATTTCTTAATATATTAAAGGAATTGGGCTGCTCATTAGGTACCTATGGTAGGTTAGCTCATCTCTAGTAGGGAACGTGTCGAAGTATTCTACCGCCGGTCCTTCCATTGTTGACCCTTCTCCTTTATTGGGATCTTCACATTGAGGTTCATCATCTCGTATGATCTCGATGAACATTACTTCACCATCATCCTCTTTAGAGCAGATAAATTTTGCATTAGAGGATCGAGGAACCAATCTGACCGATTCAAGCATCGAGTTTATCTTTCGCACCTGTTCAGTAGCGATGGAAGCTAACGGATCAGGTTGTAGATGTGGGTTGAGGTTGGTGTTTCCAAGGCTGCCTTCATCTTCTTGTCCTACGCCGGACTCATTGACTTGGGATTCTTTAAGCTGCTTGGGGTGGATTGTGATTGTTGTTTAGATAGACCTATTCAGTGGGTTGAGGCATGTACGCGTCTTTCAGTAGTTAAGGACAGTCAGACGAAACTGATGAGTCCCCCGATTCGTGGTCTTAACCATAACACAAGGTAGATTGCGCCAGCAATTTGTGTCGGATAATGGCATTCAAAACAGTGTCAATTTGTTGGTCATTTCTACCTTGTTGTCGTTTGAAATCGCTTCAAACTTAGATAATCTAGCATCTTGAGATGCCATGAATTCGGAAACCAGTCCTTTTATATTTGATTGATTGTTAAAATTTTGAACACGGTTGTTGAAGGAATGGTTTTGGAATGAACCGTTGGGTTAGAACCGGTTAGGTAGGTTTGAAAAGTTGTTTTAAGAATTTTAGGGTTGTCTCCACCTAAGGTTTGGGAGACTTTTCCATGATGGATTGTAGGTGTCACCAAGGTTTTTTTTGCTTGGGCTTTGACAGGTAAAACCACTATACCGTCACTTTGTCGGTGTGTTGTGGTCGGTGTGGAGGATTGCATATTCAACAATGGCTCGTTCGGGGTCTTCTATGCAATACTGGGTGTCTTGAGGACCACTGCAGATCTTACATGAGGTAAGTAGGAATTTTGTTTACTTGGTAGTTGTGTCGGAGCATGCCAAAGATGAGCTTTTAAACAAGCGTTGAACTTGATTTTTCAAGCCCTACTTAGACGCGGTCAGATGAAACTCAGACATCTTGAGTCTAAGCGATTGCCTAGACCGTCTTTAGGCGAAATCCCTTGGGGTCGTTCCAAACTTTCGTTGTCCATAGAGGGCGAGGTCCTCTAATACTGCCCAGGATTCGTTAGCGTTGAGGTCACGAAGCTTACCACCGGCCGATTGGCCAATGGTTCTCTTATGACGGGATTGACATGGTCATAAAAAATTTGGACTTGGAGCGAAAGATCGATGCCATGATGAGGGACTTGGTATGTGCTTAATTACACATACCTTTTGCCTATAAAAACGTGCCAAAAATGACCAAAATATACCAAAAATACATTGTATTTGTGTGTTTTGTGATTTATGATTGTGCAGGTAACAGATATTCACAAAAGGACAAAATAAAGCCAAAACGGACAAAACCGAGCACGGGAATGGAAAGGTCGCAAAAATTCAAATTCAAAGGTCGCGAAAAGTCAAAGTCAAAGTCAGCAAAAGTCAAAATCAAAGTCAACACCAAAAAGTCAAAGTCAAAGACGAGGCCGAAAACAAAGAAATCTTAAATGGACTAACCCACACCCATTTTATGGGTCGGGTCAGCCCATTAAGCTATCTAAAAAAGTCTTACAAGTAAGCCCATTTTGCCTTTTAAAAGCCCTTTATATAAACCAAAACCCATTAAACATTTACCCGGCCAAAACCAAAAGCTTACTAACCACTTAACCATAATTCCATTAAAACCCTTTTCATTGTTAGTCCCTAGAGTTTTACACCGTTAAAGTCCTTAAGGACTATCACCGTTGGTCCCTCATCCCCCTAAATCCTAACACCAGTTATCTCCTTTACCAATTCAACCCAGACAGACCCAAAATCTTATTCCCGCCATTTTTACTATTCCTATGTCTTCATCCCCATCATCATCACCACCACAACCTGCCAAACATCTCTACCCCACACCACAAACAACAAAACCAAGCTGGCAATCCCTTCTTATTTCATTCGTTGAAGGTTAATAAAGACAAAAAAAGGAAATGCCATTATTATTATGTGCTTTGTTGGGCAAGATTTTTTGAAGGCTAAGATTAAATGACTATTTTTCTCCTCACACTACTAAGCACAACAAAGCACAACTCAAAGGACATGATTTACTATATAAATACTTAGGTGTTAGGTTCAGTTTGGAGATTTAACAGTGAGTCTGTATAATTTTAAACTTTTAATGTTTTAAATTCTAACATTTTACTTTCAAGCCATGTACTATTTTTAAGGTAAAAGAAACTTTCAGTTTTAAGTTAATGTTAAAATTCTGTCTATTAAGTCTAAAATGCATTTAAAGCTTGTTTCTTGTTTGGCACTTCATTTTTACAAGCTGCTTAAGCTCACTAAACTCAAATAGACTTTTAAAGCTTATTTGAGCTTATTGTTTAAGTACATTGCAATTTGAGTTGAATTTTGTGGTTTCTAATAGCTAATTGGATGATAAGCTTACAAGGGAAGAGCTTATGGGTATTTAAGGCTTATTGTATAAGCTGAGCTTGTAGAATAGCTCTAAGAGCAGTTTAGCCCTTGTTTGAAGCAAAGGGCAATTATAAGTTCATCATTTTACTTTACTGCTCAAGTTACTGTTCCATTGCTTATTGCTGCTTATTTTTTGTATACTTTTGCTTATTAATGCCCAACATGTCTTTTCAAATGCTTTTTATGCTTATGATTTAGCTTTTATGACTTTTAATTGAATTTCATGCAAAACTACTTGACTTAGTTAAATCTGCCTAATAGCTTAGCTTATTTCCTTGTGCTTATTCTCTTAGGGTAATTGCTTATTTGTCTCTTAGTATCTTAGTTCTTTAACTGTTTTTATAATTCATAGCTTAAGTTAGTCTATCTTAGCTTAAAAATGTTTTTCAAAGTTTTTAAAAGAGTGTTTGGCACAAGGTTTAAAATGGGTCAAATTAGTCTAAAAACTGTTTGGGTCATTAAGTCAAATTTGATTAGCTTATTTAAGATCTTTAAATCAGTTTTCGAAAGTTTTTAAATTTTAAAATTCATTTTTAAGGTTTTTAGCAAACATGGTTTGAATCTGTGAGGTTTGAGCTTTATAGCTTAGGTTTTGATTAGGTGTCTATAATTTGTGTTTTCATGCTTGTTTAAGGTTTAGAATGCAGTGGAATGGCTTAGGTTCAATTATGCAATTGTCCTGTTGGTTTTAGATCAAAACTGTTATAGTAAGTTTTCAGCTCAAACACCACTTTTTAATCTTAATTTGAAATTAGTTAATGAAAGATTTAGAGTCTTATTTTCATAGCACAAGTAGTTTATAGTATAGAATTTATCTGTTTGAGCTTATTTTACAGTTTAGTCACCTTAAGCTAGCTTATTTATAGGGCTGCAAAAGCCTTTTGTCTTTTAGAAAAATACTTGAAAAAAACCAAAAAAGTGTAATCTGTCTTTTTCAAAAGCCTTTTTTAGCTTATCAGTTTTTCAAAATGGTTAAAATTTGCTTTTTCTTATAGCTTTTAATGGTAGCTTAATCTGTTTTTAGGTTTTGAGCATTAGCTTTTTGGTTTGCTAGCTTAATTTTAAGCTTAAAAAGTGCTTGGTAGGCTGTTTTATAACAGTTTTTGGTTAAAAAGATATTTTGCACTTCTGAGCTTATTGCTTAATGGATTTGCTTATTTAGTATTTAGGATTGCTTATTAGGCTAGTTTTAAGATATTTGTAGCTTATTTGACATTAGGTTGAGCTTTTATAGTCTTATTTGCAAATCTGGTTCCTAGGTACAAACCTATTAAAGTTTCTTTTAATCTGTTTCATTGCTTTTTGATGTTTTCATCAGCTTATATATATTACTTAAAGTTATTCATATAGAGATTATTATGTCTAGAGTTAATATTTGTGTTTTAACTTATTAAGGTTTTCTCATGCTTATTTTACTAAAAAGCCCAAGCAGTTTAGTTAAAAATCACTTAGACTTACATAAGCAAACTGTCAACCTTTAAGCTGCTTAATCCAGCTTATTTCCAAGTTTTGTAAAAAGTTGCTTTGTTAAAGTTTGTCATTTTAGCTTATTTTATATGTTTTTAAAAAAGAAAAAAAAATGTTTTATAAAAAAGAGAGGTCACAGGGGTCGAACCTGTGACCTCCCCTTTAGCATACCAAGCAATTTAACACACACCACACTACCACCAGCACCAGTAGGGCCATCTGGTCTTTTCTTGCACAATTTATTATTTACCCCCTTTTAGCCCATTTTGCTTATCCGGCTTATTTTGATTTTTAACTGCTTATTCGTTCAGCATTTTTTCAGTTTCTTAATTTTCTTAGATTCTACTTAGCTTAAAGTACTTTTTGTGAATTTTTCAGATTTTTATAATTTAGTTTAATATTTTTAATACATTTTTTTAAATCAGTTTTTAATTCATAATAAATAAAATAAAAGTCAAAAAAATATAATCCTTTTTTTTAATTTTCTTTTATCATTTAGGATTGTTAAAAATTAAATTTGCTTTCGTAGGGTTAAAATTTGATAATTTAGGTTTTCGAGTCGCGTTTTTAATTCCCGTTAACGTTTTTAATTTCGTTTTTGCTTTCGTTTTAGGTTTAAGTTGCCCTTTACTTGTTTTTCTCCATAGAATTAGAAAACCCAATCAAAATCTTTGTTATTCAAACATTAAATATCAAACAAACTCTCGACTTTCCATTGCGTTTCTCGTACCGAAGAACGACCCGGGTCCGATTTTGAACTTTATTGATTTTAAAGCGAAAAATCGATACTTCCGGATATATATATTGTATTTGTGAACTTTTTGACTTGTTGCCTTGGTTAAGGGTGATTTGTTGAAGGTTTACCTAGCATTATATATATATATATATATATATATATATATATATATACTTGACAACGAATCAAATTTTTAGCGCCGCTGCCGGGGAGGAGTGTAAGCGATTGTCGTTTCGACGTTTGACAATTAGTGCTTTGAAGATCCTTCCTCGCGAAGTTATTTGTTTTATTTGTGAATATAAAAACCAAAATATATATATATATATCATCAAACGAAACATTCTCGTGAATTTCAAATTCATCTCTCGTCGGGACACGACATCCGGGAGATTAACTATTACTTGTCCTTAAGCAATTTTTATATCAAACGGGATACTCTCTATATTATAACTATTTGGTATAATATATTATATATATATATATATATTTACTCGAATCAAGCTCAAATAAACTTTTAAAGCTTACTTGAGCTTATTGTTTAAGTACATTGCCATTTGGTTGAATTTTGTGGTTTCTAATAGCTAATTGGATGATAAGCTTACAAGGGAAGAGCTTATGGGTATTTACAGCTTATTGTATAAGCTGAGCTTGTAGATTAAGCTTGAAAAAGCAAATTACATCCCTGTTTTGGGCAAGGGATAAGGTACTCTCCATTTTTCCATTTCAACTTATTTTACTGTTGTATTGCTTATTGGTACTTGCTTTTGCTTATTTTGTCTCATGTCAGCTTAATATGCCTTAAAATTATATTAGAGATCATTATAATTAGTTAAATTCAAGTCTTAATTGAAACTGCTTATAATTTAGTTAATACTGCTCATTAGCTTATATTATTATTAAGTGCTTATTTCTTTTTAGTTTTTGCTTATTAGTCTTTTAATATCATATCCTTAATCTGTTTTATCAACTTCAATAACTAATCAAGACTGTTTTAGCTTAAAAAATTAGGATTCAAATACTAAAAAGGAGTGTTTGGCACAAGTTTAAAATGGGTCAACTTAGTCTAAACAACTATTTGGGTCAGTAAGTCAATTCGATTAGTCTTATTTAAGATCTTTAATTTATTTTTTTCAAGAGTTTTTAAAATTAAAATTCATTTTAAAGTTTTAGCAAACGGTTAGAACGTGTAAGGTTTGAGCTTTACAGCTTACTTATTGGCTTTAGGTTTGATTAGGTTGCCTATAGATTTGTGTTATTCATGCTTGTTTTAAGCTTAAATCAGTGGAATGGCTTAGGTTCAATTATGCAATTGTCCTGTTGGTTTTAGGTCAAAACTGTCATAGTAAGTTTTCAGCTCAAACACCACTTTTTAATCTTAATTTGAAGTTAGTTAATGAAGTCTTATTTTCATAGCACAAGTAGTTTATAGTATAGAATTTATCTGTTTGAGCTTATTTTACAGTTTAGTCACCTTAAGCTAGCTTATTTATAGGGCTGCAAAATCCTTTTGTCTTTTAGAAAAATACTTGAAAAAAACCAAGAAAGTGTAATCTGTCTTTTTCAAAAGCCTTTTTTTTAGCTTATCAGTTTTTCAAAATGGTTAAAATTTGCTTTTTCTTATAGCTTTTAATGGTAGCTTAATTTGTTTTTAGGTTTTGAGCAATAGCTTCTTGGTTTGCTAGCTTAATTTTAAGCTTAAAAAGTGCTTGGTAGGCTGTTTTATAACAGTTTTTGGTTAAAAAGATATTTTGCACTTCTGAGCTTATTGCTTAATGGATTTGCTTATTTAGTATTTAGGATTGCTTATTAGGCTAGTTTTAAGATATTTGTAGCTTATTTGACATTAGGTTGAGCTTTTAGAGGCTTATTTGCAAATCTGGTTCTAGTATAAAAGCCTTTAAGTTTTCTTTATCTGTTTCATTGCTTTTTAATGTTTTCAGCTTATTTGATATTGCTTATTGTTATTCATTAGTGCTTATTAGGTTTAGGTTAATATTTGTGTTTAGATTATTAGGTTTCTCATTGCTTATTTAGCCTAAAAAGCCAAAACAGTTTAGGCCTTAAGCCTTTTTAGTTTTTAAGTAATCTGTCAACCTTTTAGGTGCTTATTTCGTGCTTATTTTAAGTTTTTGTAAAAAGCCATTTCACAAAGTTGCTTATTTTTAGGTTTTAAAGCTTTTCCATAAAAAATTTTGCAAAAATAAAAACATTGGGAAATTGGGAAGTCTAAGGTGAGCAAGGTTCGAACCCTGGACCTCACCAACATCAACCAACATTTTAACTCACACACCACAACCAACTGCGCCCTTGGGTCTTTTCTGTTAGACCCTTGGGCCAGTTTATTCTTATACACGTTTTCTATTTTTGCTTATTAAAACTGTTTGCTTAATAACTGCTTATTTATAAGCAGTTTTTGTAAAGTCTTATTTTTCTTGTAATCTACATAGTTCAAAGTACTTTTTAGTATTTTTCCATAATTTTAATAATTGGTCTAGTATTTTCAATAATTAATTTAGATTTAAACCGTTTTTAATTCATAATAAATTAAATAAAAGTCAAAAAATTATAATTCTTTTTTTTTAATTTTCTTTTATCATTTAGGATTGTTAAAAATTAATTTTTCATTCGTAGGGTTAAAATTTTAGAATTTGTTTTTTTTAAAGAACGGGTTTGACCCCGTTATTGTTTTTCGTGTTTTAACTTAAATTGCTTTCGTTTTAGGGTTTCCTTTACTTGTCTTTGCATTTTGTTTGTAGAATAGAAACCCAATCCAATTTGTGATTATTCAAGCATTATTCCACAAACCGATTCTTGATTTTCAAATTCACGCCTCGCCGAGACACGACCCGGGATGGTTTTTAGGGTTTTTTGTTTTGGATAAAAGTAATAAATCTTTTAAGAAGCCTCATAGAATACTTACTCTCTCTACTATTATTGATATTATCCTTATTATATATTTATATTATATATATTTATATTATATTATATTTATATATATATCTAGCATTTGGTGTCGTTTGCCGGAGGAGTGTATAACGATTGTTCGTTTCAACGTTTTGACAATTATGCTTTGAAGATTCCTATCACTCACACATCTCACTCCTCTCACTCTTATAGCGACATGCGAGCGAGGATAATACTAAAAATAGTTTTTCCTTTTTTTTTTATTCCCCCCTTTTTTTTTATTTAAGTTTAGTTAGATATAAAAAACAAAGAAAAATAAAAAAAACGCCGCTGCCGGGGAGATCGTGAGATGATTATCGAGTTGAAGTTTGTTGTGCCTTGAAGATCCTTCCCCGTGAAGTTATAGCTTTCCTTTGTGAATATATTTTAATTTTTTATCAAGTAATCAAAAATTCCAAAAAAAAAATCGAAAAACAACAAAAACGATCGTTGTGTCACTTGTGAATTCGGCTCATCTTTAGATTACAAACTACAAGAGAGGTATAAGGAGGGTCGATCCTACGAACTTCGACCCAAAAGGAGAAGATTTTTAAAACGCTTACCCGCTCCTCCGCTTCTTTGTGCGTTTTCTAAAGAGCTACCGTACACTTGTTCGATTACCGGTCCCAAAAATATTTTCCCTTGTTTAAAATACACAAAAATCAAAAAAAATATTCTTCTTAACCCCATTTTGTTTAATTCTTTATCCCTCTTTAATTCTATCGTCGTGTATGGATTTAAAGAATGTTCGTCTTGTGGAGCTTTGTATAATAAAGATCGTTATTGTTCCGTTGACACTTTTGTTCGTGATCCTAATAAAACACCTGATTCGTCTAAACAATCCCTTTCGAATTGTCCTAATTGTGGAGACCCGGTTGATGGTCTATATTGTCGACCTTGTGCTTTTGTGCCAAAAGGTTTGAATGAAGTTTGTTTTACAAGTTGTGATGAAAATGAATCTTTTAAAAATCTTCTCAACCCACCTCAACAAACCTAAATTTACTCTTCTGAGTCATCCAATGATAATACTAACTTTGTTGATACGCCTCAAGAACCAATTGTCAAAATCAAGACCCCGGTGAAAATTTTGCACAAAAGTCTTCACAAAGTCCTCCACAAATTACCCAAAATTGTTGTTACGGGTGTGGTGATTCGTTAGATGGTATCTTTTGTCAACGATGTACTTGTGAGTCTTGTGAGAACGGTGCTCATTATGGCTATAATTGTCCGCCAAAAGTTCCGACTATCTCTAATCCGGAACCATGCCATAATCAAAACGTTGATGAGTTCCCACAAACTTTGCCAAGTTTTCATCTGACATGCTATTCTAGAGATGGAAGTTCATTCACTTATGATTCCACTCCTAACTGTGTCGATGATTCTCCTAACGTTTTCAACCCACCTTCACAACCCCCGACGTATTCTTGTGAGTTTTGTGGGAACGATGCTCATTATGGTTACGATTGTCCACCTCAAGTTCCGTTTATCTATAATCCGAAACCGTGTTACAATCAAGACTTTAATTTCCCAAAAAAAATTCAATGTTTTCAACAACAATATCTTAGTTGTGAAAATTGCGGGGGTCCTCATGAGACATACCAATGTCAACCAATGAATGAAAATTATTATGAGCCAAATTTTTGCTATAATTCTAATTCTTTTGGTTTTGACCATTTTCAACCCCCGCAACATCCCGTCATTCATCAAACTCCTCTTGAAAAAAGTATGGAAGAATTACGAATTGCTTTTCAAGCTTGGAGTGATAATATTCGGCAAAAGAAAGAGCAAGAAGAGAAGCGAATTGCGGAAGAGCAAGTGGCTAAGGCTCGATATCGGAAGATTCCCATTTGCTACGATGATGACGACGACGAGTATTCTTTTGCTACACAAGAATATCTCAAGAAATTCTCCTCCGCAATCACACCCGATTTACCAAAATCGGACTCTCTTATAATGGAGGATAAGCATCTCGACACTATTCCGGAAACGGAATCGGACGAATTAATAAAGTCTAGTGTTGAGGACCTTGTCCATACCCCAAGTGAGTCCGATGGTATATCCGAATGTGAGTGTGATGTGCCCGATTGTGATGATTCTCAAACGACAAATTTTTCAACGTTTTCCAATCCTCTCTTCGACGATTCTACCTCTAGTGATGACGAGTCAAGTCATGAGGAGGTTATTCACGAAATAAGTTTTAAAACTTATTCGAACCCTCTTTTTGATCTTGACGAGGAAATCATTTCTAGTGAGTTTAATCCGATTCATAATGAAGACCTCGATTCTACTCTGAAAAATGATCGTTTTGATACCGAGTCTTATCTTCTTGAATCATTACTCAATCGTGATACTTTGATGGCTTCCTCTCCCAAGATTGATTCTCTCTTCGATGAGTTCGCCGGTGAACTCATAACAATTCCTCCAATAATTGTTAATAGAGAGCACGAGGAATATATTAGTCTTTTGGAGAGGTTTCTATACGATAATTCATCTCCTCGTCCACCGGAAGATTTTCATGCTAATCCAAATACAATCATCGAGTCTCTTCCCACATTTCCTATCCCCGTTGAGGATAGTGACTCTCTTAGGGAAGAGATCGATATATTTCCCGGTCCGGATGACTCAATACCACCAGGTATTGAGAGTGATGATTACGACTCAGAAGGTGACGATAATTCTACTTCCCTTCCTAAGTTCGAATCATTTCATGTTGATTATCTCGATTCAGGAGATTCAACCATTGATGTGGTGGAAGACATCCCCGTTGATGTGCCTAATATTTTGCCCACCCATCCCACCCTTCATATGGATTTCGACTTCATTCCTTCTCATAATGATCTCGGATCCGATCTTGATGTTTCTTCTCCTTCCGGAGATAGAAACAAGATTTACGATCCGGGGATATGCATTGAAGTCGAATCCAAAAGATTTCTTGCTACTTTTTCCCCCGTGATTGATACTTTACTTCCATTTTCATCTGAAAATAAAGACAAAGTTTTCAGTCATGGTGTTCTTGTTTCAGAGGAGAAATCTCCTCCTTCTTCATCACATCGGGGCTTTAAAGCTTCCAAGCTTTTTTATCATAAAAGCCCGATGTTGATTCATGGAGAGAACATTCCTATCTTGGATGTTCCGTTTCTCCATTTCTATCCTCCTTGACCATTCTAGTATGGGGGATCGAGTCAGGCTCAAGACTCGGTTAACAAAAATAAGCGCTTCGTGGGTGGCAACCCATGCTTATCGTTATCGTTTTATTAATGAATAAGTGTGTTGTGAGGAGGCTCGCCTCTACCTTTCTCGTGTTTTGTGGTTTTTGTTGTATGTCCAGGATTGCCTCGGATTTTGAAGCCTCTCGTGCTTGTGGTTTTGTCCTTTGTTCACTCGAGCTTCACATCCTCAGCTTCATTTGGGAATCCAATATCCTAAATCTTATCAACTAACGTTTATCTTTAAGCATACTTAATAAACGGCTTTAGATTTACGTAGAGACCTTTCTTAAAACATTGAGGACAATGTTCAATTCTAGTATGGGGGTGTTATTTCAAAACAGTGCATTACCCACTCCAAATGAGCTTAACAACTTCCAACACACTATACGAGTTTGACCCATTGGGGTGTTTGGGATTGCCTACCAAAACTCGGCAGAACATAGACCGTCCCACACATAATTCTTAAAAATATTAGCTCATTTGGATTATGTATTTGCTCGATGTTGTTAAAAGTAAAATTTTTGGAATAACAATCCTCAAGCAGTTTTTTAAAACAACTAATTTCATAAACAAAAGTCAAAAGCATACCAATCAATACATTTCTCATGAACATGTGTATCGTTTTGGGAGAAATTTGGTAATATGTCGTGTCACTTGGTTGCATATAGACACCACTTTTACGCTTCCCTGCACAATTCATAATAAACGATGTAATCTTTACTTATTTATTAGCAATATCACTTTAAGAATGCACTGGCCTAGTAATATAAATTGTGTTATGAATAGGAGATGTGATTTACTTTTTTTAGTTGCTTTATAAACTGGACTTAATTTTCCCTTATTTGTGGTTTCCCAAGGTCCAAGTCACCTAATACTCTTTTAAATTCTTTGTAAAAAACTTGTCAAATTGACAATTTATACAAATAGAACAAAGGAGTGTATGTGACTGATAGCCAAATACTCGCTCACTATGATATCAGCTTTATTGCAATCAAATACAAATATGTACACCTTTGAGAATTTTAATCGTCACTTCTACTCATCTCTGGAATTAATATTGAATATGTTTAGGTATTTGTAATTAGATATATAAGCAATCAAGGGCAGCCATTGACATATTTATCAAAAGGTGTTTTAAATAACAAAGCACCGAATCAACCCATTTATAACAAAAAAGTAGGTTAATCCTACCATCTCTATAAGTTTCATACATGAAATAACACTTTTATAGTGTGGCCTACCTATATGATCTTGTTGCAAAATGACCCCCGTTAAATGCAGCAATCAAATTTATCATATATGGTGTCGCTATTATACAAATCATATAACTCTACATCATCAAAAGCGTAACCACAAGAATACTAAATTTGGCAAATTAAATTCAATTATTACAAAGTTTCCATAAAATAACTCTGACCTTTGGGCGAAGATGATCGAATATTTTATAAGTCACAACCGGCGAAGTCGCCATAAGCATATCCCATAGCTGAAAAAGTGAAAAACCATAATTTGAACACGTTAGAAAGAATGAAAGATACAATCACATGGATACATCAGATGTGTTTAAATGAAAAGGCTTGGGTCATTAAATTGCTGACAAAAATGGTGCAGGAATATGCGTTGTCAATAGGTCGCCCAATGGAATTAACACCTGCAAAACATTGGAGAATAATTACTACAACGTAACATAATTCACTTGAACTGACTACTGGAATATATTCCTCACATGTACACTTCAAAGAGAAATCTAAATTAAAAACTATTAAGCAAAGGTCCAACAAAGATAGCCCAACCATAACAACATGTGCCATTAGCCAAACACAACACTCACCTGCGGATGACATCGTCTTCCGAATCTATCTTTTAGCTGGAACCTCCTGCGAGGGGAAAGCAGATGAAATGAACAACTTAATCTAACTTTCATTCTTGGAAACAATTGAAATAAAATGACTAAATTGGATATATTCTTCATATTATTATACCCCTCATCACTATATCCAACATTAGAAGCTATTGTTGCATCATGTTCTGGCTCCTCGACCTATTTATGAGAAATGATTTTGTTACTGTAAAGATGCTAATTGCAAAATAATTGTCATATTACCAATTTGTTGATTTGATTATAAACAGTTGGATCAATTTTGTTTGTAGATTTTTGTTTGAGATCCGAATGGTGTGGATACACACACAAAATAATCAAATCGATCTAAAAAAACCAAAATAATCAAATTGATCTCCATAAAAATTATTTTGTGTGTTTTTCATGGATCTGATCTGGAATCGAAGATATTTCATTAGGTTATTGCTTGAATGGATTTGAGGGAATGTTTTCTGATAGGTTATTTGCTCCTCACGAAAATCGTCGGCTTGATTTTTCTGATTGTGATTTAGTTTTAGTTGTTTTTGTTGATGTTTTTTTATTTCATTTTTATAGATTTTTGCTTCAAGATCATTTCTTATAAAGCTTCTTTTATATAATAGGTAGATAATTAGTTTGTATTTAAAAAGAATGCAATATGTTCGAACTATAACATTTGTATCATTACATAATACTAATAAATAAGAATGTTTTTTTGGTCATTTTACATGTTTTGTCATAAACAATTCAATTTGCCAAATCAAATAACATAATCAAATCCAAACACCATATTTCAAAATCACGTTGTGCAACAGCTGCTTATTTGATTATGCGTTTTCAAAACGCATAATCTATCTTAAATAAGCAATCCCAAACACCCCCTAGATTAAGTTTATTATATCACTCTCACTTGAAGTGATAATTACAAACTTTAAAGAAGTGATGAATTAATTGGTTAAAGTTAAAACTGTAATTATGCAAAAAGTAAAAATGAAAAAACGATAATAATAATGTTTTTCATAAACTATACTAGTTTTAATCCCCGTGCACGCACGGGGCTTGTACATTATGTTTTTTAAATATATATAATTTTTACTTTTTCTGTTTTATTTTTTTAAGTTATAATAAAATTTGTAAATTTATAAATTTACACTTAACTCTATACAATTTATTAAAAATTAAACCACTAACGTTTTATTAATTACCTACTCTTTTTTTCAAGTTTTTGTTTTTATAATTTTGACATATAGGGGACCGTTCTTTGCAGAACCACTTTTTTGTACAGAACCACTTTAGACCAATAGATTTTAGTATTAATAAATATTTTTTCTTAATACAAAAGGGTATAATAGTCAAAAACACATTTTGATTTTTCTTTTTGCATTTTTTAATTAAAAAACATTTTTAAAACCTTTAATTTTTGGAATTTTTTTATTTTATATTTATTCAGTATTATGTTTTTTCAGATTAAAAACCCGAGTGCATATGTGTTTTTCTTAAATATCGAAAATTTTATATGTTTTTTAACGTACATTTTTTTGCTTGTTTTCATTTAACCACAAGAAAGGGAAACCTATATGGGCATTAACTCTTACACTCGAAATATATGAAACCACACGTAAACTTTTAAAGAAAATGAAATAATGTGGCTAGGGAAGGGTTATACGACATCATTAGACGTTTGCATGTATTACACGGCCCTTATATAAGCTAATCGAACTCATTTGTGGTTACTAGGACTATTAACTAAATTCTTATGTTATTACTAAGCAAAACGGACCACTAATGGGCCTTGTCAAGCCTAACGGTCTGTTAACGGGTATAAAGGGGTCCCACAGCTTATTGATAAGCTCCACGAGCTTATTAAGAGACCTAATATTCTTATTGGTCTTATATGGACTCTCATGTACTTTAAAAACCTAACCGGATCCTTGATGGGCTTGACGGCCCATTACCGTAGCCAAACATGAGCCTATAAGCCACGAATAAGTTTGGACAGCTTATTGGTGAGCTTATTCAGCTTACGAGACTTATTATAGACTTAGGAAGTTATTGGACCTAAATGGATCAAGCCCAAACACTTAAAATACTATTCGGGCTCATATCGGGCCCAAAAAGCCCATTAAGGAGCTTAAAGGCTTGTTGAATAAGCCACAAGATAAAAACAGCTTAAACAGAATCCCTTAAGTGCTTAATGAGATAAGAAAATAAGAGGAATCATAGGAGAAACCTTTGTGTACCATTCGGACTAGAGTTATTGGGCTCACGAGCCCAACAAGCTCAAATAAGCTCATCTGAGCTTATTTTCCAGCCAAACAGTTTCATATGAGCTTATATAAGTCAAATAAGAGCTTATGTACTTTTAAAATCCTAAATGGACCCTCTGTTTGCTTAATGGGCCTTGACGAGCTCAATAAGCCCAATAAGCTCAAATAAGCTCATCCGAGCTTATTTATAAGCTGACAACAGCTTATGTAGCTTATTGGAGTTATTAAAACCTATTGTCACTTGTTAGATCTTAATTGGGTTTAAAATGCGATTTTTACAAATTAAGGGGGCTAAAAGTGTCAAATTTCAAACCTAAGGGTTAAAACAGTCAAAACTGGATTTATAAAGCTTTAGGGACTGTTTTTGTAGCTTCTGAAACTTAAGGGACTGTTTTGAGAACATAAGGACCTAAAGTGTACTTGTTGTAAAGTTGAAGGACTAAAAGTGTAAATGTGGAAACCTAGGGGTTTAAAGTGTAAATACTATAATTTCATAAACATAAGGACTGTTTTTGTAAATATAAGAAACCTAAGGGTATTTCATGAACAAAGGTAATTTTAATAACCACTTAACATATCGTACGAGTTATATATTGTTCGGATATTATACGAGTTAAACCACGACTTAATAAATACGAATATTTATTAATAACGTTTATACATATACTAGAACGTGTGTAATCGTATACCTTCCCAAGAGCCATCAAGTCAAGACAAATACAATAAACATGTACACCACCACACAAGTGATAACAGTATATATAAACTAGCAATTTATTTATTATAGTTTATACATTAAGTCGTTAGCCTAAACTTGTAGACTAGACTGGCCGTATTTAACTATAGGTATTGTTACGGTGTGATTCATTTGCCAAACTCGGAATATATTTATCAATCACAAAGGACTACTTACCTACTAAGGTTTAGTTCATTTAGCCCCAGATTTACAATTTATTTAAATTAATTTACATCTTTGGGTGTTGAGAACATGCCTTTTGATTTACAAACTGGACTCAAATGTACATTTAATACAATAGATACGTGGTTTGCTCTAAGACGATAACCCACGAGCGCCTTTTAATCATGAGACTGTCAATACTAGTAATGTGAGCGCGAGTGTTAAAATAATTATTTGGGATAGACGTCCCCTTTGATGGTGAGTAGCCACACTGTGCCGGTTTGCCTTACAACAAACGAATACCATGTCGGAATTGGGATGTTGCAAGTTAGATCATCTTTCTCACAGGCAAATGTTGGCAATTTATTGCAATTCATAATTTCATACATGTCGAACTTCAGTTTCATAGCTTAGGAAAACGAATTACTTTTTATGATTGTGCATCTGTTCATAAATCATACACTGGAAATCTTGCGGTCCTACAATTGATTACATAAACCTATGAATTTCACGCAACTTTAATGTTGACGTTTTAAGCATGTTTTTCTCAGTCCAATAAGGCACGAGGGAGCCCAGATCCATTGGGGTTCAACTCTTTGGAGAAATCCAAAAACTAAAGATTTGGGTTTGTATTACATTTTTGGGAACATTTTTATAAACCAAAATCTTTACTTATATGTCCCAAACAATTTGAAGCCATGACTTATGTAATGAACAAGTATTTTGTTAATCAATGTATCTTTTAAAAACGACACGTTAGTGGTCCGTATTCTCATATCTTGTGCTATTGATCTATTAAGTAACGCCCTCGAATATTCAATATTCCGTTGCATACTCAGATTTGGGGGTGTTTACAATTCATACCGTGGAATCCTGCAAGATTGAGTCAATAAAGATTGTCCATACGTCCTAAGTCACCAATGGAGAACCGTTAATTTTTAGTCTTAGGCCGGTTATTAACAAAGATTCAGTGCAAGGATTCTCAAATCTAGCCAAATCAATGAACCAAGCAAACCCAAAAAGAAGTCAGTTTGATTTGGGGTAACAAACAAGAAGCAGCTTTTCAACAGTTGAAAGAGAATTGTGCAGATTGCACCTATATTGGCTTTACCTGTAGGAGCTGAGAACTTATTGTTTATTTGATGTTTTCCAGTAAAGGAATAGGTGTTAGCGTTGTCTTAATGCAAAATGAGAAGGTGATTGCTTATGCATCACGACAACTAAAAATTCATGAGAAGAATTACACGACTCATGACTTGGAGTTAGGAGCAGTAGTGTTCGCTCTAAAGATTTGGAGGCACTATCTGTACGGAACAAAGTGTACCGTGTTTAATATTGAACACACCAAAATCAGTTAGCACGATGTAACAATGGGGTGCTACTTCAAAGTACAACAATCAAGATATAGGAAACGACCATAAATGGACGTTTAAGACAAGATTTCATTTGATGCCATAGCAAAATATCAGAGTCATACATTAAGTCCCATAATTTTAAAAGTCATAACCATCTTAATAAACAAACACAAGTACCTAAAACCGATGTCTAATTTTTTAAAAGATAATAAAAAGTTGCAAAAACTTAAGATAAAACACAGAATCCTTCTTCATAAATATCCGCCACGTAGCTCCGTCCAATCTTCATACTCTAGACCATGAAATTACATCTAAAAGTCAACACAAAGGTTGAGTGAAATCATAGGTTTATCAGTAAAAAGGGTGGACCACAAGATCGAAGTAATAGTAGACTCTGAAACACATTCAGAAGTCCAAAACGTTTATTATTGCACTAAGCTCATGACACCGAAGCCTTAACTAGATTTGTGCCCCAATCAGAATATAGGATGCTTGCCAACAACCTAACATCTCTCAATGTTAAATGCACCCGATCAAACTAGTGACCCAAGTAAGGGTGGGGGTTGTTAGTCCCGATAGATCTATCCATAACACCAGCGCTCACTATAATAGCAATTAACGGTTCATGATAATAGACTTTCACTGCAATAATGGATAAACTTAGGCCATTAAAAATCAGGACAGTAAATCTGGATAGCATACCTTTGACAAACACTTGTGGTCCAAAATAAAACAACAATGTAATTCACCCCGTAGATTTTGTAAAACAATTGTAGAAAAAAAGGGGGCTATGAACTCACCTTGAGTGAATGGAAATCAACAAGTATTCAAAATGGAAAAAAATGCGTCACGAAGGAATCCGAAGGTAACCTAATCCAATATAGGTCGTATAAGTACCAAGTACTTGAATCTAATCTTATAGTTGTTATCTCGTACTATCGTTCGGGCTATCATAATTAAAGAGGTCATGACATACAGTTCGAGGGAGTTTAGGACTCTTTAATCGTACATCCCAACAACTCGTCGAAACGCAATCTCGAAGAGGCCTCATTATGAAACTCCCAAGTAATATAGCTACTGTTGATAACCACAAAATATTCTATATAGCTCATCACCAACTAATGGTTTTGGAAAATTGTGTTTAACAGTTTATACGTTTATAATTATATCGTTATTAAAAAACTGTCTGTAACTTCCGCGTTAAACCGATTCTCAGCGTTTCTTATGCCCATCTTTTTCGTATCAAGACGAGTATAACATAAATTGACCATTTTTGAATTTCGACCTACTGGTTAACAGTAACTTTTACTGTTCAACAATCAGACGTGATTTTCTAAAAAGTCGTATTCGTCGTCGTAAAACCCGTTAAATTCCGTTTAATTCGTTAATAAGCTTTCGTTTAATGATTCTTTTCGAGGAAGTTCTCGTATTTGAAAGTTCTAATAATTTTTATGAGGATTACAAAAATATAACTTTCTGTCATGAATAGTAACCTTTTATTAAAAATAGTTTTATAAAAGTATTAAAGTGTCGAAAACTCGCGAAATTCATAACTCGTTCGTTATTAATTGAAGAAAAATTAACGATTTACATTTTGTAAATCCTCAAAATATTATTATTTAATTAAAAATACAAACCCTTGCTGTTTGAAATTATTTTATAAAAATGTTTTTATAAAAAATTTATATGTACCCTTCGTTTATAAACTATAACTTGTTTTAACGTAACTTTTTCTTTATTAATCCGTTTACCAAGTTTTTCTTACCTTTTCGGGAATTGTCCTGAAATGTATTATCCTATTAAAAATATAAAATGGTATTCAAATTTCGTATTTGGACAGAATGGTTTATGCTCGTTTATAAGTCTAATTTTGATCATTTCTTATACTTTACTACTTTTGTATTTTACCACAAGTCTCATATATCATATACTTTATAAATCATACATATATGATGTCTCATTTGTCCATAATAGTCCTTATGTGTCCAAGTTACTTATGTCAACAAATCCATTAATCTATTTTAAAACCATAACATTACTTAAGTAAACTTAATTTACTAGTTTTCTAAATAATCATTTTTACACATAACCAAGTGTGTACAATTGTATTTCTTTCCATATGAACTTATTTTAGTGTTATATTAACATGATTAAAAGTCCATAATCAATATTAACATGTCTTATGTATTTCTTTAAGTTGAAACATATTATGAAGTTATGAAAACCCTAATTTACTCATAATCATGTTTACTTCAAAACCATATGATACAACATTTTACCACCACTTTTAACATGATATATGTAATAACACCACATATATAAAAGTCACCCATATGATCATTTCAAGTGAAAACCTCATTTTCATGATTAAAACCTAAATGGTGATTTAAGCTAAAAATAGAAATTACATATGCAAGAAAACTTATAAAATGAAAGTTACAAGAATATAAAGAGTTCAAGTGGACCTTAAGATGAATGATGGTGATGATGAACAAGTGATAAACCCTTGTTTAATCACAAAACCAAAGCTTGCACAAAGAAACCCTAGCTTTTCTTAATAGAAACCCTAGCTTTCTTTCACTTGATTAATACTTGGAAATGCTTAGCCAATGCTTGGAAATGTCTTAGAATATCTTAGAATATGTGTATATAGAAGGGTATGGGTTGTAGAAAATTTTGTATGGATTTGTGTGGGTGGTGTAAATATGCCGTAGCATATATGGAGCTCAAAGAGAGAGTTTTGTTTGATTTTTACTAAGTGTAAATGTGTGTAAGTGTTAGCTAGTTTACTTGCATGTATATAGGATGAAATCTTAGTCAAAAGTCCAAGCATGGCTCAAAGCATGGTCATGGTGATGGTTAGTAGTCAAAGCATGCTAGGTATGGTGTCATGAAGAAGTATGGTGTGTCATAAGGTGGTATGGCATAAACTTGACCCATGTGTAAGACTTAGGAAATTTTTCATGTATATCTTAGTACATGTGCAAGTAAATTCGGCAAAACAAAGAGGTATATGATATATTTATGTAATTTTTATGTATTGGGTATAAAAGTGGGTATTTGTTGAAGCGTAGAAAAGTTTTCGTGGTTCCGGGAGTGCCTAAACGCAATTTATCGCGAAACGTATACACTTAACGTATCCGATAAAAATAAAATGAACAAAGTTAATAATTATTCTCAAAATAATTATATAACCCTTGATTGATGTAAACATTTAATTGTTTGGTGCCCGTTTACATTGAACGCTAATTTTTGGCGTACGCGATTTAACTTAACGTTTACAATTTTAAGCAAACACGTACAATAATAAAAATAAATAGTACATTTATTGACGTCGTCAAAGACTTGAAACACCGGTGGTGTTTATAAAACACCCATGTTAATCGGTTTCGGTAGGTTATCGAAAGATCCATTTCACCGCGTGTAAGTGCTTTTTGTTTGTACGGCTTTGACTTGAGATCAGGCACATAGCAGAACTTCTTAGTTATGGTCAATAGTTAAGGTCAGGTCTACTGGCTGTAAGATACATTAAGGATCCAATCATGCCACAGTAAAGTGTAGCATCAACTTCTTTCCCCTGTAGATCTTCATCTAGTTTCTTATTTTCAATCATGGGTGTGTCGACAGAATCAGTAGAATCTAAACCATATTTTTTAACAATTTCAAAAGCATATTTAGATTGGTTTATGAAGATGCCTCTGAGACTTTGAGAAATTTGTAATCCTAAAAAGAATTACATTTGCCCCATCATTGACATCTTGAACTTAGTGGTCATCTGATTAGCAAACTCATTACACATGGCAGTATTAGTGGAAGCAAATATTATATCGTCAACATAAATTTATACCAGTAATATGTCATTTCCAGCATGCCATGTGAAGAGTGTAGGATCAACTGCACCTTTAGAGAATTGTTGAGAGATAAGAAGCTTAACAGCATATCATACCATGCACGTGGTGCTTGTTTTAGACAGTAAAGAGCCTTTTTGAGCTTGTACACATGCGATGGGTTGTCCTGATCAACAAATCCTTCTAGTTGAGAAACGTAGACATCTTCTTTGAGCTTGCCATTCAATAAATCCGTTTTGACGTCCATTTGGTAGATTGTCATATTCTTGTGAGCGGCATTTGCTACGAAGATACGAATGGCCTCTATTCTAGTAACTGGTGTAAATGATTCCTCGAAATCAATACCGTCTTCTTGTCTAAATCCTTGAGCAACTAGTCAAGCCTTATTATTTAGTACCCCACCAGATTCATCTGTTTTGACCTTATAAATCCATTTGAGTTTGATCAAGAAGACTTTATCTGGACAGGGCACCAATTCCCAAACTTCAAGTCTTTCAAATTCATGAATTTCTTCTTGCATTGCATCGATCCATGATGGTTCAGTCATTGCTTGTTTGAAGTTCTTTGGTTCTACTGAAGTTAGGAAAGCATCAAAATAACACCACATGGCATCAGTTTCAAGTTGCTTCCATGTAGATACAGAGCGAGAAGGATCACAGATCACATTTGCTATAGGATGATCCTTAGTCCATCTACCAAGGTGTTCAAATAGAGTGTGGATTTGTCTCACATTAGATGATGATCCTTGAGAAGTTGAGTCTTCCTAAGGAGATTCATTAAGTGGATCATCATGAAATGTTGGTGTTTTTAGAGATTCTTCAAAACCTTGAGAAATGATTGAAGAATGTTCATGTTCTTGTGATGAGGGAATACTTGTTGATGGAGCATCCTAGTCAATGGAAGTTGACACAGGAGAATCAGCTAATACTTTAGCTCTTGGAGTAGCAGCTTCTTGAACTGGAGAGACAACAATTGTTGGAGGATTAAAGTATTCATTGAATATTGGTTGAAACAAACGATCCCAATCATCTCTGTTTGGTGGAATACAAGGTTGTTGAGAAGCAGGTTTTAAACCGAGTCCTGTACTAGATGTAGCAGGAGTCATATAATAAAGCCCGGGTCCTGAACTGAATTGTTCAGAAGTCATTGTTGTTAGTTCATCGAACGTTACATGAATTGTTTTAGAAATTATCTAGGTCCTTCTGTTGTAGATTCTGAATGCTTTCTTTGTAGGCGCGTAACCAACAAAAATCCCAATGTCTACTTTTGCATCAAATTTACCCAGATCCTCATGGTCACTAGTAGGATAACAAAGTGAACCAAAGACATGAAGGAATGATAAGTTCATTTTCTTGTCTTGCATAAGCTCGTATAGAGTTTTGTTGTATCGGTGACGTATCAAAGAACGGTTTTGGGTATAACAAGCTGTATTGATAGCTTCGGCCCAGAGAAATAATGGAGCTTTAGAAAATATCAGCATTGTTCGAGCGACTTTAACAAGAGTTCGATTTTTCCTTTCGACAACACCGTTCTGCTGAGGAGTGCGAGCTACAGAAGTTTGATGTGTGATGCCTACATTTTCATACCATTCACGAAGTGTCTGACTGACAAATTCGGTTCTATTATTTGTTCGAACATTCTGGACTGTGGCATTCAAACGAAATTGTATGTTTTTAATACATTTGATGATGGCTGCAGGAGCTTCATCTTTTGTCTTCAAAAATCTGACCCAGGTAAATCTTGAGTAACCGTCGACTATCACTAAGATATACCTTTTCCCGTTAATACTAGCCACACGCATCGGGCCACACAAATCCATATGCAAAAGATATAGTTTCTCTTGGTTAGTGTCTTCAGCTTTGGGTTGATGAGAGGATTTTTTGCTTTTTCCTAATGCACATGCTGAACACAAATGATCCTTGTGCAAGACCATCTTTAGCTAGCTTGTTTAAAGTACCGAAGTTGAGATGAGATAATCGTCGGTGCCATAACCAGCTCTTAGACTTTGACGCTTTGGATAGAATACAAATCGGAGATGATTTAAGCATGTCATCAAGAGAAATTGTGTACAAATTTGTGTCTCGGGACCCTGAAAGTAGATTAACACCTTCTAATTTTTCTGAAATGCCACTTCAAGATTCGCGTCACAAAATTGGCCAACAAAAAACAAATTATGTCCAAGCCCCTCAACTTAGTATACCCTTGAGATAACAACGTTTCCCAGCTGATAATCACCATACCCTATAATTCTTGCAATTTGGTTGTTCCCGAATCTAATAGTATCTAGAAATTTACTGACAATGTTCATGAGCTGAGAGCGATTCCCTATCATGTGTTTTGAACATTTGGAGTCCAGATACCAGAGTATAATCTGGATAACCTGTCATGACAAGAAAAGAAGATGATGGAATATCTGTTGCATTGGATCCCCAAGTTTGATTTGGTTCCGAGTGGTTAGCATTCTTAGATTCTACAATCTTAGCTATTTTACTCGAACCTATGTTTATAACATTTTTGGGTTTCCTGCTATAGACTTTAATCCTTGGTTTTTGTATTTCAGCTGAGTGGGAAGTGGTTTGCTTAGAAGATACTACGTTAGTTAAGGTGATCCTAGTTAAAGGGCACGAGTTACCAACTATAATGAAGGTTTTGCCTGTTGGTTTCCACTTAAATCCTACTTCAGTGAATACATGACCCGTAGGTTTCTAATTATTTTGTTTTTTATGTTTCTTAGTAGATTTAGTACGTTTATTCCCATTTTGCACAAGATCAAGAAGACATTTATCATGAACACCATCAAACATAGATTTATTACAAGTAGCACAGAGAATTTCAGAATTCGCAATTGACAGTGAATGCTTAACATCAACATCACAAATAGGTTTAACAACACGATTCATTTTATTAACTTTCCTAAGTTGGGCTTCTACTTTATTCTTCTTATTCCTACTTGGTGTTTGCGAGATCCTATCATTCTTTTTATTTCCTGGAGGCTTTGACCCGTAATTAGTAAAATAGTTCACTCCTATAGAAGACAACATAGGTGTGTTAGAATCTGATGTATTAGAAGACTCTACCTATTTAATGTTGCTTGAGGAAGTGAGAGGTTCAGCAAACCTAACTTTCTTGACTTTGTTCATGGGTGAGACAACAACCTTCTTAGTACTAGGTGTTACTGCAATAGGGCATGTATCTTGAACATATACAAGCAACTTCTGAATTCTTGTGGCATACTTACAAGCAAAGTCTAACTCTCTATCCAAAGGATGTTTCGCTTTAGCTTATTCGACTAATTCCCGAAGAGTATTAGCTTGTTCTTGAGTGTGTCTAAGATAGTTTATGTGAACATCCCTATTTTGCAATAACCTAGGAGGCAACGGTACTAAATCAAGCTTAAACATGCCTGGAGCAATAGTGGTGATAGAAGGTGTGTGTATAACATTTTCAACAATTTCTTTCCCTTTTAATTTTTGTAAATCATTTTTCAAGGATGTTATCACAAAAATCTTGTCTTGAATTTGAGCTTTTAAATCCTTATTTTCCACAGATTTTAAGTTCAGTTTGTTAATTAAAGAGTCACATTGTTCTTCATAACGAACACATGTCTGTTTGATTGAGTCAAACCGATCTTTAAAAACCTGTTTCACATGATTAATTTCATTACAAAGACATTCGTTCTCAGAAAGCAATTTTGCCACACTATTTTCCAGTTTCTTATTTATGGGCTCATGATCACATTTATCATGATTAACGTTCTCTTCCTTGGTATTCTCTCTCAAAGATTGAATAGCATCCTTCAACTTACAAATGGTCTTGTCTTTATCTTGTAGCCGAGCTTTCAAATCATTAATTTCAAAATATTCTTAAATTTCAACAGCATTTTGATTAATGCAGGATTCATTGTTTTGAAAAACTTCTTATTGTAATTGCATTGATGCTTCAAGAGAAATACAATGTTTTTCAAGTTGTGAGTAATTTTTCAAAAAATCATTATATGCTTGTTTTGATTTGGAAAGCTCAGCATCAAGATTCAAACACTTTTCACACGATTCACACTCTTGCATTTCCATATTCACAGAATCATTATGCAAAGACATAGAATTCATCACAGTTAATAGTACATCTTGAGACATGGTTTTTTGTAAGAGTCGATCATTTTCCAAAATAATTTATTTCTTAGCAATTTCCAAACATTGTTTATCAACTGAAGACTGTTGAACAACCACTTTCATTTGGTCAAAAACTGTTTGTACTTCCGTTATTTCATTTAGAAGATCTTTATCAAACACATTGAAGATGTATTTTAAAGATTTTAGAAATGGAATAATTTCATTGTTAAAAACAGTTTTTGTATGCTCAAACCCCCATTCACCTTCTTTCTAAACATTATTAATTTTTTTTTTTTTATTCTTCTTGAAACTAAAGGTTTTTCAATTAATTTTTAATTTTTTTTTTGTACTTTTTTTTACTGAGATAATTTTGAAGAGCTTTAGGTGTTGTCCTTTCTTCACCCAGGAGTAAAAACTGGTGAGGTGAAATTTATGCTTTTTAAGGATGCATTCACAACCACCTTAGGTGTTCAACTGGAACATCCACGATGACAGGTGGTGTATAAGAAGGTTCAATGGTTGAATTATCGACTGCACAAGCCGATAATTCTTGTTGTGGAGAAAAACATTTTCCAAAATCTTCAGTTAGTCTATTTAATTTTTCATAATCGATAGGTTTATGAGCAATTTTCTTTGCAATAACTTCAAGATCCTTTGCTTTTTCATACATTTTTGATCGACTCTCTTCTTCCAAAATCAATGTTTCTTCATCATCAATCACAGGCATAGCAACATGTGCATTAGACATGACAACACCATCATACAAGGTTGGTTTTATCCACTGAGCTTTCTTAAGATAAAACGGATTTTGATAACCTAGAGCTTGTTTATGTGTGTTATCATAAAACGCTTGTGGCTTAGTTAACATGTGCACTGTTTGAGCAGATTGACCCACTTTACAAATAATATTATCAAGTTCCTTAATCTTCTTTTCCAAATCAATTTCATTTTCCATATATTTATTCTCTTTTTCTTTGGATTCGTTTTTAAAAACTGCAAAAGTTTGCAATACAGATTCATTTCCTTTTATTTGTTTAGAAAGATTTTGATCAAGTGAGTCAACTTGTTCTTTGAGTGTAAGTTTCTCTCTAATCATATCATCCATTTGAGAATCAATCATTATTTCATGACTGCTTAAATCAATATTAAGACGTTGTTCAAAATTTTTGACCCTTTCCTTATATCTCTCAAGCTCAGCGGTTATTGTTTCATTATTCTGTTCCTTATTAGCATTTTCCCAATTATTTACATGATTAATCATTTGTTCGGACATTTGTTCAATCACAGATAAAATCATTGAATCTTGTTGTGCCTGCAAATTAGTATCTTGAACAGTTGCCTGTTGTGTTTCTTGCAAATATTGAGAATATGGAATGATATTGCTATCACTAGATATCTTATTATCTGTAAAATTCATAACTGGTGATTGTTAAAAATCCTGCAATGCATGCATACTTTGATTATCTATATCATTCAGATAGGTTTCAGAATTAGGTACCTCTAAGATAACGTTAGAACCATAATTGGAAATGTTAGCCATAAGAACCGCTTGTGCAGTCAAGAGATCATTACAGTCAGAATCATAAGTATCGAGATCCTCAATCTGGAAAGTAGCATTGTGAGGAATGATTGTCTGAGCTTGACCTGCTAGAATTCTTGGATCTGCAAGAAATGCGAGTTGCTCCTCATCCAATATTTGTCTAGCTTCCTGAGCTTTTGCTAACATAGCTTTCTCCTTATACCACGCTACATTCCTTGGTCGCTTAGGCTGAGTGCATTGCCTAGTCATATTTCTTTTACCTTAACAGTTGTAGCATTTAACAACTCTTGCCTGTCCACTTGTAGTATTTCCCCTTGAGCTAGTAGCATTGCCCTTATACGTAGTACGAGAAGAATTCTGCCCTTGTCTCTCCTGAACTTGTTGCACTATAACCCTGCCGTCTTGAATAGTGGCTTGGTTTCTTAGATTAGAGGAAGTTTTGAGTTGATTATTTGTAGACGGGAACCTTGAAGAAGCTACAACTGTTAGAAAAGTCATTGCTTTATTGAGACAAACAATTAGATCATCTCCAGGAGAAAATACAGGAACAGCAAAACCTGAGTCTCCAAACGGTGAGTCAGTCATAAGTTGTGTAGGAGCTATTGATAAGCAACTTGTGGAATTACTTATGGAACAGTTGAGGTTTGATGATTCATTTAAGACTGAAATGTACGTGATGGTGGAATAGATGAATGATTGAATTGAGTTTGTGATGGATAATGAGATGAGTAATGTTGATTGGGTTAAATTGATCCATGTTGTGATGGTGAAAACTGTTGTTGAAGTTAAGGATTGTTGTAATAAGACTGATAAGTGTTGAAGTAAGGTGGTGTCATCTGCTAATTTGCAACGAATGCAAGTGGATCTTGATTGCGTTCACGCATAATACGGACTTCATTTGAATGGAGTTCGTGTTGTTCAAGATATGCATGAAGTTTATCAAAGTTGGAGGTATGCAAATCTTTAACAAGCTTGACATCAGTCACAAACTTACTCCATTAAGGAGGAAGATTGTTTAAGAACTTAGTATTAACTTGAAATTGCTCCATTTTCATTTTGTAGATGTTCATATTGTTAATCAGCTGAGTAAATCTCAAGTAATACATGTGAAGTGATTCCCCCTTGATGTGAGTAAACTTATCAAATGCATCATACATCTTACACTCTCTTTCCTGCTTTGTCAAAGAGGTACCTTGCATCAGTAATTGAACTCTCTCCCATAAATCTTTAGTAACTCTATGATGATTCACAAGTGAATAAATATCAGCAGGAAGACCTTGAAGAATGATATTGGTAGCTTTCATATCACAATCAGCTTGAATTTTCTTAGCAGCATATAATTCATCATATTTCTTTGTTCTGATTACACCGTTCTCTTTAACCGTAGGCCAAATGAGAGGACCATGTTCAACTGATTCAAGTATCATTCTTCCATGCTCTCTATTTTGCATGTATAATTCCATTCGACTTTTCCAAGAATCATACATATCCTTGTCCAACATAGGTGGACGATTGTTAGCACCAGAGAGTATCATGTACTCAGCAAGAGTATTCTTTTGTCTAAGTGAAATAATTAAATCCATTTCAATGTGATAAGATTAAAATGATCGTATAGTGATTAGAGGTTGTTGTGTTAAAGTGAGGTTTGATTAATGAAGTTGAGTCTTTTGGAATACACGGGATTTTACAATTATTGAAATAACCGGGAAATCAAGTTTTCACAGGATTTTACAAATCAAAGAACAACCGTATGATTCACCTAATAAACGTGTATAGTTCTCCCTTGTAAAGCGTATAAATCACCTTTGCAAAATATGTGTATAAATTGCCTTAACAAAATATCACGTATAAATCGCATGTTGATAAGTAGATGTGTATAAATCGCCTTTAAAAACTTTACATATAAATCGCCTGAGCAAATCAACGTGTATAAGTCGCCTTCACAAACTTTACGTATAAATCGCCTGAGCAAATCAACGTGTATAATCACCTTCTGTGAAAACGTATAAATCGCCTGAATTAAATAACCTGTATAATTCGGCTATAGGAACGTATAAATCGCCTGAAGAGAATAATACGTATAGTTCTCCTTTGTAACACGTATAAATCGCCCAAAACACTAAGAAGCTCAAAAACCAAAAATCTTAAAAAGACATACTTTTTGACGTTTTTACCCGATTTTTCTTGTACTTCTTACCTATCTAAGACTATTAGAACCTTAAAAACACAAACTTTAACATTTTTTACACGAAAAATTTAAAATCAAGACTATTGGTACAAAACCCTCTTTTTAACCAAAGAGACTCAAAAAGATGATATTTTTTATCGTTTTTGAAAGATTTTCTTGTACTTCTAGTCTAAACTAAGATAAATAAGAAAGAAAGTTAAAAGCTTTATGGTTTTTAAACCCTCAAAAGTTGAAAACCTTTTGATGGATTCGAACCAAAACACACGAACAAAAACGAGTAATAAACGCACACAATACCTTCACTAACACCCCATGGCTCTTGATACCAATTGTAGAATATCTTAACACATAAATGGAAGGATTCACTTAGAGTTTTTGAGAGAGAAAGAGATGGTTGGATGAACACTTAGAGAGAGAAAGAAAAAGGATAATATTAGCTTAGTGTAATGTGTGAAATGAACAACCAACACCCTCTCTATGTGTGGAGAGGGTTTATATATGACTTACAATGGCAGGCCATGGACCCTTAGCGGGCTTATCCATGGGCCTTTGGCCCGATTAGCTTTCTAATCTAACTTTACAACTTACTATGAGCTATGACTAACTATATTGGAAGTGACCGACACTTTTTCGTATTTCTAACATGATATACATGTTATAATATACTACATATATTACTATAAAGGTCTTATATTAATACTTATATAAGATACTTTTGTCTTGTCACAGATATAGTCATGTCATCAGACGAAGCATCGTCTAAGGTTACTTACACGGAGGTATCTAGTGAGTTCGAGGAGCTATCTGACGCAGGCTCTCCTGGAGTCATTGTCTACGGGTATGATGGATTACCCATATATCTAGAGGATCTATACGTGGAGGCCGCTCTTTAGGCCCTACCATCACCTGACTATGTGCCTGGCCCCGAGGAGCCCGAGCAGGCACTACCTTTACCAGACTACATACCGGGACCAGAGTACCCCAAATACTTGGCCCCATCTGATTATGAGCTTCCCGTTGAGTACCAGCCATATGCTGCTGATGCTTCACGCAAGACCTATCTTCGGGCTACATTGTTAATTCTGACCCGAAGGAGGATCCAAAGGATAAGTCAAAGGATGGTCCCACAGACTATCAAGCTGACGGAGGAAATGATGATGAGGATGATGATGAGGAGGAGGAGGAGCACCTAGCTCTGGCTGACTCTACTGCTGTTGCTTCTCCACCAGCATACCATACTACTGCTAGGATGTCTATCCGATCTCAGGAAACTATGCCATTTCCTTCTGAGGCAGAGGTTGATAGACTTCTTGCTATACCTACACCACCACCATCTCTACTCACTCTACTATTATCTCCACTCTCTTAGATTCCCTCACCACCATTACCTGTATCATCACCACCTACTGCTAGCCCTACTTACACTGCACCTTTGGGCTACAAGGCAGCCGAGATTCGGTTAAGGGCTGCATCACCTCTACCATTACCACCACTACCACCACCACCATCATTATTGTTACCACTATTTCATCATAGGGAGGAGATTCCCGAGGCTGACTTACCGCCTCGGAAGAGGCTATGTTTGATTGCTCCCACACCTAGGCTTGAGGTGAGGGAGAGTTCGACAGCCACTGCTGCCAGACATCCTGGTTTGGGGGCTGCTCGCACTACTTACTATGGTTTTGTTGACATGGTAGATGACGCTCCTAGACGTCATGTGCCTAGGGAGGTTGGATATGGTATCACTGACACTTGGGATGAGTTAGTAGATGTTATTTAGGAGGGAGCACCGACGACTCTAGAAGGGGTCAATGCTAGAGCGACTAAGCTTGCTGAGACTCATGAGCGAGACACTCAGGATCTCTATGCTCATCTGGAGGATGCACAGGATAGCCAAGCTCATTTATCAGAGAGAGATGACATATTACTCGAGGATAGACAGTTTCACCATCAGACAGTTATGTTGATAGAGAACGAGGCCCGGGTTTCTCAAGAGGCATGGGCACATGCTATGGGCTGCAGTGCGACAGTTCACTATGAGCTTCAGGCATATAGAGCTCACACTCAGATACATGATCTTCGCATTAGTTCACAGGAGACATCGACAACGACCTTGATTAATAAGATTTTATCATTACAGACTCAGTTGATAGCAACTCTAGGACGCATTGATACACTTAAGGCTAGGGAGCCAGCTCATGCAGATGACCCAGAGGATGTAGATAGTTGTACATAGATTTACTTTCTAGTCATGTCACGAGCTATCATTATGTTAGCATGTTAAGTATTATGGGTTATTCCCAGCTAGCACGGCGGTAAGACTTGTATTTCATTTCATTTCTGTATTAAACTATCATGTATGTTTTCCAGGTTATATATGGAATGGATGTATTATGTCATGTTAATGTGATCTTAAATCTTTCTATATACCTCTCTTGTGTTGTGATCTCACTCTATTTATTATGTATATGTCATGTCGCAGTTATGATTGTATGAAAGCTAACGGGTAATATATTTTCTTATGATTTGAAGAAAATGGCACCAAGAAGAGGAACCAGAACAAGAACCAAAACCAGAACCACCCTTGCTCTTACTACTACCAACCCCGCCCCTGCTACTACCAACCTAGCCCCTGCCACTGCCACCACCCCAATGACTGATGTTGCCATCAGGACATTGATAGCCCAAGGCGTGGCTAATGCTTTGGCTGAACAATCAATTCAAAGAAACACTACCCTCAATGACGATGGAAGCCAAGGTTTTGGAAGTGGTATTGTGAGACCAGTGCGCCCTACTCATGAGTGCACGTATAATGATTTCCTCAAATGTCAACCCCTGAACTTCAATGGTACTGAAGGAGTTGTTGGCTTAACTCAATGGTTTAAAAGAATTGAGACTCTCTTCCATATCAATAACTGTATAGTCAAAAACCAAGTCAAGTTTACTACTTGCACTCTTCATAGTGTTGCCTTAACATGGTGGAAATCCTATGTCAATATAGTTGGCCATAATGCTGCTTACGACATGCCTTGTAAAACACTTATGAAAATGATGACTACTAAGTACTGTCCTCGAAATGAAATCAAGAAGTTAGAAATAGAAATCTGGAATTTGAAAGTAAAGGGTACTGACTTGACAAGTTATACCCAACGCTTTCAGGAACTAGCATTGTTGTGCGGGAGAATGTTTCCCGAAGTGTCGAACGAGGTTGAAAAGTATGTGGGTGGATTACCTGACATGATCCAAGG
>BQNB010063867.1:15954-34154 GCA_026074375.1 Tanacetum coccineum | reverse complement strand
TTAACTGGTCGATCAGGGAATGGGGTCGATAACCGGGCCTGAAAGTGACTGGTTTTTTTAGCTTATTTTAGATACCGACCGATAATCAGTCCAAAATTATAAGTAAAATTATAAATTTTTAATCAAATTCATTTATAAAAAAATTTAAATTTGAAAATAAAAAGTCATCTTTTATATAATAAAAGAATTACATCATTTCGGAGTTTTCTATCAGATTAAATCTTATAAGAAAATAAATTGGACCAATCAGAACGCTTGATTTTGCCACGTAGGCAAAATCGTACGATCTGATTGGTCAATAAAAAGTCAAAATTAAATCAATTTTGTCAACATTGAAAAAATTTGATGGAGAAATATGATTGAGAAAAAAAAAACACATAAAAATATATGTGTCAAATTTATGAAGAAAAAAAACTTAAAAAAAGGGAGATAAGTAATAAAACTTTAGTGATTTAATTTTAAATAAATTACATGGAGTTAAAAGTGTAAATTTATAAATTTACAAGTTTTATTATAATTTTAAAAAATAAACAAATAACCTTTTAAACTTTATACCTCTAGACTTTAAATTCTAAAATACAATAAACGTAAACAATTTCTTACTTCTAAACAAAGATTTGACATTATCTAATCACATCCCAAATATACCCGAAGACTTTTTGATGAATTTTTCATTGTCGGCTTGAAATCATGTTGTACAACCAAAAGAAAACCACCGAAGCACATAATCGTAAATCAATGGTTCGAATATAACGAGGAAAAAAATTAATCCCCTTGTGGCCTCGGAGGTTCACTTGAGCCGACTCCGGGCTACCTAAAAGGGTAATTTCCCTAGGATTAGTTAGCTCACAATGTCGAATCAGAAAACAGGTAAATTAAGAAGAAAAAAAGTTACTAATTATCTTCAAGTTCATATACTACATAATACATAAAATATTTTATGAATCTATTCTCTTCATATAATTTCGATAATACTTTATAATTAGCTTATAAAACAACAAAAAATAAAAATTATACATATATTTTAAAAAAATATAATGTTTAAGCTCCATACGTGCACGAGCATTAAAATTAGTTTTATTTTAAAGTAACATCAAATCAAATAACCTAAACTAAATAAACACATGTACAGGGCATAAAACCGGGTCAACTCGGTGGTTCAACCAGTCGACCCGGTCACTTAACCGGGTTAACCCGATGGCTCAACCGGTCGACCCGGTGGTCATCATCTGCAAGCAATCAGGTTATCATCTTACTCACATTAATTTGTAGCTATGTATGATTCGATTATTTGTGTAACTGATTAAGGGGGTGTTTGGTTAAGCTTATTTAAGCACCTTATTGTGTTTTGAAATGTAATAAGCTGTTTCGAGTGTTTAATTGGGGGCATTTGTTTTAGTTTATTTCACGGGCTTATGAGCTTATTCAAATTATTACAAAGCCAATGAGGTCAATTTTAACTGCTTGTAAAAGTCTATTAACATGAGCTTATAGCTTATATAAGCTATAACATTAAGTTAGTAAGGTGATAAGCAATTAAAACTGAGCTTCTTAGCTTTTCAAAGTTTTGATAAGCTCGTAAAGCGGGTAGAATGTAAGATGGTCATAAAATATACGGGCTTGGGAACATCAGCATAATCATACACTCTTTATATCAATGAGTGTCTGCTCTAACTGAAAGATAAATGGTACTATCTTGTTACCCTTGAGCTACTAATTTAGTTGCAAAGGAGTTCTGTTGTAAGAAGACACCGCGTTCTCAAGGTTTGAGGTAAATTATGCTATTTTTTGATGCCATATATTAATGTAGAAAAGATGCTTAGAGTTTATGACGTGATTATTGATAGTCATAAGATCGTTCTATGGATTTGATTTAGTTAACTAGTGGTTACAGCGTCTTAGCGGTTAATAGAAATTTACTAATCAATATTATGCAATTTTACCCGCACCTTAGTTAATTTCGTTTACATCAAATTAAATGTATGTGTTCGTTGTATGTCGCTTGTTTGTTTACGTAGTTTGCAACACATATTACATCATCATTCTTCGCATGTAAAGAGACACATATCTCGAAAAAATTTAGTTTAAGGTGTCAGTTTATATTATTTAAAGTTAAAAGTTGTAAAATAAATTCAAAAATAAAATAAACCATAACAAAATGTAAAAAAAAACAAAAAAATTATAAAATATAAAAATGTATGTTGAATTAAAGAAACAAAATTTTAAAATTATGATGACTTAAAAATCATAATAAAAGTAAATTGAGAAAAAATATTACAATTTAAAATAAAGGTGATTTTTTAATCAAAAGATGTAATGTCATTTTTTGAATTTGTGTTCCCAAAAAATAGATGGTTATGGTCAAGATTGCAAAGCCTACTATCTTAGATTTTTAATGGGTAACATTATATGCTTTTATATAGTAGTATAGATTATATTTAATTAAAGTTAAAGTTGTAAAAAATATAAATCAACATAAAATAAACCCACTAAAAATGTAAAAAAACAAAAAAATTATAAAATATAACAAAGTGTATGTTGAATTAAAGAACACAAAATTTTAAAAAATATGATGAAATTAAATCATAATAAAAGTAAATTGAGAAAAAAATATTTCAATTTAAAAATAAAGGTGATTTTTTAATCAAAAGATGACACATGTCACTTTTTGATGTGATTCCTAAAAATAAGATGGATGGTCAAGATTGCACCTTCTTATCTTAATTTTTAATGGGTCCTACATTATAAATGCTTTATATAGTAGTATAGATAAGAAAAGTGCTCAGTTTATTCCTTGCTGTATGTTATCAATTATAAGGGGCTAGTCGTGCCTCTCAGTCCAAGGAATCTTGTGCGAGTGTTGGTTTTTTATTACTACTTGTTTTTTTCCTGTCAAATTATAAACGCTGCGTATTTTAAACTGCTCGAGTGCTTATTGTGGTTTGATACAACGGAGAACAGTCTAAAGGGTTGTTACTTATTTGAAAAGCTTAGTAAAAGTGATGGTTTATTTGGGTGGTTGAGGACTAAAATAGAAAAAAACATATAGAAGGGGTTTCTATGCAATTGTGAATATGTGTTCTGTTTATATCAATCTGCTTTGTAACTCTTTGTCCAATAGATTAAGATTAATCTTTATAAAACATTTGACTTCCATATTGTTTATGGTTATTAGTTTTTCAAGAATCAATAAGCGTTTGGGGGCATTGTACCTAATAAGGGTTTGTGTTTTTATGAGCTTAGCTTGATTCTTTGAAAGGCTAATGACTTCATTTTTAACGGCTTTTAAGTTATCAAATCGGAGTTATAGTTATTAAGTCTTATGCTCATATCCAGTTTAATGTTTTGGTTATTGGCTTTTAAAAATATTCAATAAGATCCTACATCAAGAAAGTGAATACATAAACTATTAATAGTTATTTTGTTGTGAAAAAATGAAATCTTTTAGCTTTTAAAGATTCAATAAGCCCATTAATTAAACTAACCAAACAAAACCCTAAAATGCGGTGGGTGTTTCTTTTGAGCTTATTAGATTCTTTGCAAAGTAATGACTCATTTTTAAACGGGCTTTTTAAGCTTATAATCGAGCTTATAGTTATTAAATTTTTTAAAGCTATATCCAGATCAATTTGAGTTATCAAGATCAATAGCCATTGAAAAAAGTAAAACATAAATGGGTTGTTTCTTTATGAGCTTATTGGCTTTTCAAATTTTCATTAAGCTCATAAACCCATCAAGTAAGTCAATACATACACCTATTACATAGCTTATCTTAGTTGTGAAAAATGAGCTCTTTAGGGGTGTTTGTCTTAGCTTATTCGTGAGTTATAGAAAGTTGATGAGTATGGGCCTCTTTTACTGGCTTATATGAAGCTTATCAGTTCAGCTTTTAGTTATTATAAGATGGATAACAATTAAAGGTGGGAGCTTTTCAATAGTTCAGTGTAGAAAGAGTCATGAGGCTAAATTTTACAGTGTTGTCAATATCGGCTTGGCGGCGATATCATGATATATATCGCTTATCGGTGGTCAGCCGATACGTTTTTTCACTTATCGGTAAAAAATCGGTTTTGGTCAAAATCGGTCAAAAATCGGTCAAAATCGGCTGATTTTTGGGGTTTTTTTTTTATTTTTATTTTTTTATTTGATTTCTTGAAGTCATGTGTGAATTAATAAGTATACAAACTGAATTAAAACACACATAATTGTCTATTTTAAACATTATACATTAAGATATTTAGTTATAAAATAATAGAATATAAAAAAAAACTTATTAATAATATATATATTTTGCAGAATTTATTTATAACTTTGTGGTCTCGCCGAGAGAGAAACGATATTTCGCTCTAAAGGGGGTCGACCGCCGAGGTACTGCCGAGCGATATTTACAACACTGAATTTTAGGCTGTAGGATACAGGTATTACTTGTTAGTCCATGGTTGTTATTTGGTTCATGATAGTAACGAAGAAACCCAAGCTAATGGTGATTTTAGATTTTAGCATTGTGATATGTTGTTAACGTAGGAAGACGTCTTATATGGATAATCGATTATGGAAAAGGGATGCTGATTTAATGTGCCATTATTATGATTCTGCACCACATAATTAAGGTTTGGTTATTTTTTCTTATTGAGTGCAACAGAAGATAAAACGAGGTTGCCAAAAAATGGAGTCATTAGATCATTGCATTGTTTTGGTGTGTCTGATTTATGATGTTTTGCCTCGATGTTAAGTTTGTTGGTGATCTTTGGTATCGATATTTTGTTCAATGAACCTATGTTGGCCTTACTTGGAAGTTGGAGTAGGTTTAGTTTTAGGTCAATTTGTTAACTAAGTTTGTATATTTATATCTAGGTTGTTCAGTAAAGTCGTTTTATTTTGAAAAGATTGGTATGTTGTAGTTTAGTAAGAGAATTGGGATATAAAAGTTATAATGCAGTCCACATTTATAAGTGTATGATTTTTAGATGGCTATTACTATAATGTGGATAATGTTTGAAAATTCAAATCAGATATTAGTTTGTTTTTGTTTTACAATTTGGGTACCAACTATTGTGGGGACTTGACTTGTTAATAAACATGAGGACCTTATCGGTTAAAATGGAATTGTAACATCACCTTCCTGAATACACTGTTTATACCTCTACGGTCATTCTTGGGTTAAATGAGATCTAGAAGAGTAGTTTTCTAGAACTCATTTTTTTCCTGGAGGGCTTTGATGGTGGGGATTTGGTTTGTTCAGGAAGATGCTACATTTCGATTTTATCGAGGTTGACATGTTTGTTGAAACGTATGTTGCCAAGATGATAAATGTAAGCACATTGTTAAGATAATTTAGTATTAGACGGTCTATTAAGTCATTGTCAATCTGACGAATATTTACATATACTACATTGCACAATGGGGTATGATCTCGTATGTGCAAACTTGCTGTTAATGAACATGTAGAGCATCAGTTGTCGTTGGCTGCTCTACGAATGTTACCGTTGCCATCAATGGTGATTCTTTGGTATAAAAGAGTTCGCATCCTAGAGTATAGTCTAAACTCTTATTTATACGAACTCATTACTACCATAGAACTATTGTTGCTGTCTATGGGAATGTTCTGTGTGGTTAGTGAGTTACAACTTTTTTTTAGAAAAAAGTGATATGGTTACTGTTTGTTTACATGATTTTATTAAAATATCTTTATCTTAGACGGTTCACTCTAACTCGTTACTAAAAAATGGACTATTATGTAAAAATTGGTTTATTATTTTACTAGGACCATTCAAGCAATCACAGTTCAATTATTCAGATGGGTTGTTGTTTAAGCTTGAGTTTTAGCAAAGTGGTTAGCTTAAATTTCAGCTAGTGAATAAGTAAGGTTACAAATAAATACTTTAAACATTTATGATGTAATTTTCATCATTTCTTCAGATAACTGTTATATTATTAAATTTGTCTAATAAAACCTATGGGACTTATCGGTTAAAAATAGAATTGTAACATCACTTTCTTTGAATAGTCATTTCATCTGTCTACGGTCGTTCATATGGGGTTAAAATTAGATCTAGAGGTAGTCTTTAGAACTTATTTTTTCTCAGAACTATCTTGGACGGTGGTGGGATTTGCTCTGTTCAGGAAAGTGTGCTAATTTTTTTTGGGAGGTTAAAATGTTTGTTATAAGAGGTTATGTTGCCAAGATGTATTTGTATCAGATGTTACAGAAATATTTAGTATTAGATGGGTCATTTAGTCATTTTCAATCGCATATTTAAATATATCTATTACATCATCAATATTAATGATTTATTTTTCTACACATTCGGGGTATGATATGGCATATGTGCGACACAGGCTTGTCTTGAAATGTAGCCTCGTCAGTTTAGTTGATGGCCTTAGGAATGTTTATGTGGTATAAGAGTATAGTCTCATTTATTCGGAACTTAATAAAAGAGTTCGCATCCTAGAGTATAGTCTAAACTCTTATATGAACTTATTACTACTATAGAACTATTGTCGCTGTCTACGGGAATGTTTTGTGTGGTTAGTGAGTTACAACTTTAAAAAATAAAAAATAATGAGTTCCATATGATGCGTATTTAAAAGGCTTACTCACCCAATGTCAATATATGTTCTTGTCAATAGATAATGTTGTAAACCTTAAAAGATTTGGCATGTTCTAACTGTAATCAAAAGAACATCGACTACAGGAAGTATATGATATATGTCAGTTTAAAGGGCACATGATCATCACATAATTTCTGGTGTATCAATAATAAAAGGTGGCGTGTGTTTGATAATTTTTGGCACCGCGAAAACGTGTTGGGTGATTTTGGCATCTGATTTTGTTTCAAAATGGACCTTTGTTGGCCTTACTTGGATGCACAGGTTTGGTCTTAGGTCCAAAATGTTCTCGAGTATCTACCAGTAGTTCAGAAGAAAGCTTTGAAATTCTCTCGGATACAATGTCGTTGTATTATACGTCTGTAGTAGTTCATTTTATGTTTGAAAGATTCGGCATGTTGTTAATTTAGTTATAAAGAACTCCAGTGCTATACAGCAAGTAATAACATAGGTTCTAATAAAAGGCGCTTTACTTCTGTGATCTCAGTGTTTGTATCGATTTATGGCTTACGATATAAACATTATTGAGTTGTTTTTCTTAGTTGAAATTGGATTGGTTTCATCAATTGTGATTTGTTCACAGCTTTGGGTTCATTTGGTACTTTGTTGGAAAGAAGCTTGGAGAGTCTGGAACGGTTCTTTTGTTGAGATCCAGTGATGTATCATCTTACACAAACCCTTGGAGTGTTTTGAATCCCAGCAAATGGGAGAAGTAATGGTTAATATATTTTGCAGTTGTTGATTATATGCACGACTTGAGGCAATGAGCCAGCTTTTATTTCTATGGGTGGATGGTGTGCTTCCCATTCTCGGTATCTAGGTTGGAGGGTTTTATACGACTGAGCTTTTATCCTACAGTAAACATGTTAACTTTTCGGTTATGAGGGTCTAGACATGAAATGAAGGCTTTGAAGGGTTGTTGTTGTCCATTTTTGGTGTGAGAGAAAACATCAGTTCACTAATGGGCGTTGGCATAGATAGTCAGTTTTTAAAATCAAGTAAGCCGACAGACGCGGCTGAAAAGTTAGCTGGTAATATATGGGTTGGAGGATTTATTCGATTAAGTTTTTTTCCTTGGAGATGTCATTTCAGCTTAATTGTGGGTGTCTAGCAAAATGAACAAGTGTTGAAGGGGGTTGGAGTATCTAGAAAACATCAGCCACCTAAAGGCGTGTGAATAGACAGTTTGAAACTCAAGAGACGGACGGCTGCAAGGTTAGTGGTGACTTGGTGATATGGATAAGCCGCGCGAGTAATGTAGCATATGCATGCTTGAGTATATCCGCATGTCAACATATTAAATGGTCGCAAATTAGGACCAATTTGCTAGGATGCATGAGAATAGATTGGTTGCATGTAGCATAGCGAGTCGCGAAATCGATCAATAAAACACACATGACTAAGACCTTGTCGATAAACCCTGAGAAATTAACCACCAAATCTGGAACATAGATCTTCAAATACAGGACAAGTTATAGAAACTTAGATACGGTTTTGAACTTTCGATATTCTGCTCTATTTATCTAGACTTTGATCGCAGCAAGATTAATGTAATGTCAACACAAAATAAAGGTAGAGCTATTGAGACACCAAATGAAATCCGCAATCGGAGCGATTGTGGTTCACTGAAAACTAAACAATCTTATCACGTTGTTTGTCAAGACAATCTATTGACGAATTTTAATATGATACTTTACGACATGGAAAAGAAAAGGTTTAAGTCAATGGTGAATTCTAAATCTAAGCCAATATGTTTATTAATACAGTATTAGTATTATATTGATAAAGAAAAAATCTATCCGTATCTAATAAAACAAAAACATCATATGTTTTAGGTATGACAACAATATTGTGACAATGCGTGAAGCATCACAGCTGGATGTGTAGCACACATTCTTTAGGGGTCTAAAATGGCCGAGAACTTATTACGATTAGAAGCATCTCACCAAAGGCAACAATCTATCAAGCTATGCAGATCATCAAAGTTGACTATAATATGTTAAAACTTTTTGGTCTCCTCTACATAGAAATGTCAGTAGCATGCAGAAACATTCGTAATCTAGGTTCGGAACGTCAGTGTATAGTTATTACTGGTAGTTGTATAGCTGATGTTCAAGGGGGGTCATATTTAGGCAATGGGTGAAAATGGAAGAAACGCGAAAGGAATGATATAAATGAACCAAATAGAATATTGCATTCTCGTATTATAACTTCAGTTATGTTATTTAGCTAACTTCTTGTGGAAAAATCTCTCTTGTGTCTGTCTATATAGCGGTTATGGTTATTTGGCTTATGTTTATAACTACTTTTAGTGGCTTATTTTGAAATTTTTTGGTTATACAGTTCATTTTGACATAAAAAATTGTATATGCGAAAAGTTCACAATAAGCCCGAATAGGAGTTATTAAAATTAAGGCAAAAAAAACAATTAAGCATAAGGGTCTATAAGCCAAACAAATGGGTCAATTTGTGTTTGTTTGGGATTTGTTAGAGGATTATGGTGTTATGGTTTTTTCAGCGAAGTTTATAAGTTTTTTTTTTTAGTTTATTTGAAATTTTGTCTTTATAAGTATATCTATAGTCAAATAATCCAATATAAGCCTAGAAAAATTGGGGTTTCATTATTCTATAAGCGAAATAACATAAGCTCATAAGCTGACATATAGGCCGAAACAAGAAAAAGAAATATACCTCTGACAATTCCATTCACATTGCCTCCGATGAATCCAGTTTCGGTCTCCATCGGGGTGAGCAAAACGGATCAGACCGGAAAACCGGGGTTTATATTTAAATGATTTTTTTAAATCAAAATTGAAGTCTCACTTATTTTTTTAACTACTCACAATTCGGGGTGAGCAAAACGGATCAGACCGGAAAACCGGCTCGAATCGGACCCGACCGAACCTATTTCGGTCCGGTCATCGGTCCATTCTTTTCTTTATTTACGGTCCTCGGTCTGGTTCGATCCGGTTCGATCTTACGAAAAAACCGGCAATTATGCCTTGTTGGACCGGACCGGACCATTTCGGTCCGGTGTTTTGGCCAAAGTCGGTTTCGGTCCGGTTCGGTTTCAATCGATCCGGTCTGGTTTTCGTACTATGAGCACTCATACTCACAGTACATATCATGTTGAATCAAACTTGTGAGGATCTTCTTTTTCCAATAATGTGTTATTTTATTTATATAAATGAAAAAAATAAAATAATCGGGGTGTATAATTGTATTAGAAATGTGATGTTATAAAAAAAAGTTTTTACATTTACCGGGGAATTTCTTTACCAAAAAAGAGAGTTGTTTTAATGTTGTGGGGTTTAGTGTTATGGAAAAAAGTGTTGATGTGATAACATTTTTCCTCACAACTTGAGGTTGACGACCTAATGACATTTGATGCTCTTATGCGAACCAATTTACATTTTTAAAGAAATTTTAGACTTTAACACTTTTAAGAGCTCGTTTAGTTTGTTGAGGGATTTAGGTTAGGTTTAGAGTTTGTAGATGAATTTAAGATTAGACTAGAATTTGAAATAATACTAAAAAATGATAAATAATATATTTAAATAAAATCTTATATCATATAAGCAGAGCCGTCCGGTGGATTTTGAGTGCCTTGTTCGACTAACAAAATGAGGCCTTTTAAAAAAAATTATTTAGGTTTATGCTTTCAACTAAAATAATAGTGTCTACTCCCTCAAAATTTGTATGCTAATCTATGTTTAATCCATAGTTCATAGATCCCACCAATTAGAATTAGTTAGATTTAATATTTATATAACTAATGAGTGAATAAAAAGTTGAGACTTTAATTATATAGTATTGGTTACAAACTAAAATCACAGGAAGTCAAAAACCAATTTGTGTCACTAGGATAAAGCTTCGTCTTGAGCCAACTATACACATTTACGTTATTTTTTTTGGTGCCTATAGTTGGGGGCCTGTGAGTGCCATGTTGCCACATGATAGTTCTCGGACATGCTATCGATTAATGTCTATTATTTAATGAGGATAGTTTAAGATTAATGCTATTTCGCCATTATCTCAATGTTGATCTCCTTTTATCATTCATATGTCATCACCTTATGAAATCAAGAGTCTGTGTCTGAGTAAATGCCATTAGAAGTTGTATGAATGCCATTAGAACATGTATGATTCCCTTAATAATCAAGGGTCTCGGCAGTTTTAAGAATATGAAAAGATGAGATCCAATCATTATCATTCAAGTGAATATTATTGCAGCAACTCAAAGTAACCATCCAAGAACATGAAGAGTTCATGGAGTTACATTTCTTCCCATTCAACATAATTGATTCCAGTAATCAATTATCAATACCTAATCTACCTAAATCATTATCATCCGAGCAACCTAAAATACCAAAAAACAATCAAACACTAACCATCATATCAACAATATAAGGGTGATTTCGTTTCAATCGTGTGTCCATCTAATCGTTTCTAGTTACATGTTGGTTTGTTGCTTTAGATTTTTTTATTCATTTATGTTTGTGTTTATATCATATGTTTTTTTTATGTATTATGGTTATTGAAAGTTTAATCAAGCCCGCAATTGTTGATGATACACCAATGGTAATATCATGATTAAATATTTTATGGTTTTAATGTATGAAGGTTTCAGATAAAACCGGCCCCTAAGTGTAGTACATTTAGGGATTCTTATTCTTTGAAATGTTTATTGTTTGTGGGAATATAGTATAATTGTATGATGTCAATTAAGTGTTTGATGAAATATTTTTTTTAGTGTAAGTTGTGATTGATTGTTTTTTTTTGAAGGGGGGGGGGGGGGGGGGGGGCCATATATTCATATTAGTGAAATATTGTAGTTAATTTGACATGTTTGCTGCAAGCCTGGACAACTTAGCGTATATTTTGCATGAATTAATTTCTAAAACTAATTTGAAGTTTTGTGAGAGGATTGTTTGTCGGTCATTTGCGAAATGGGTATTATGACAGTTTTTACGAAAGTTCTTTGCTTTTGCTTTTCAGTTGTTTATGGAGGTTTATTTATGTGTATTAGCAAGTAGTTAGAGTGGTACCACAAATCTGATTTTAATGTTGTTTTTTTGCGTGCAGGTAAAAAGGTGTCCCATTGTTGTTGACATTGTAATGACTAATGATGTCTCTGTCTTTTATAGTCACCCTTGTCGGAATTAACAAGGTACACTTTCAACAGCTTATTGCAGAAACCTTTGGAGATGTTAATTGGAAACGTGACCGGAAGTCGGTAGTCACATGTTTAAATTAAAGTTTTAGCGAGAAAGATTGTTAGTATAACAACGTTTATCTTTGATTGCAGCAATGTGCGTCTATTCGGGTTCATTCATGAGGTCTGCTGGGATTGTGAACCCTCACAACCATATGCTTCACAGTCAGTATTCACATGTGGGGTCTTAATTTTTATTGGGAATCAGAAACCTTTAAAGACGCAAAACAAACACCTCTCATTTGATTTATAAAAAAACCCATCTAATTTTTATGTGTGGTTTACTCTTACCACCACAATATATTCGGCACAAAAAAAACCATACCAACTAAACCGCTGGCAACTAAGGCTCTTTTCAGGTGACTTTTGAGTTGTTTTTGAGATTTATTTGATTTATTTGTGTTTTTTCTCAGAGTTTTTTTAGGAATTTTAGTTTGGACAATGGAGGACTTGATCGAAGGTGGTGGTTAGGTTGTTGTTTATCGGGAAAAGGTCAAGATCCAAGAGACGAATTAGTTCAACTAGACCCGAATAAGTTTGTCTAGTTTTTCAGCTTTGTTTTTTAATGTCCAAACAGCCCCTCATAAGGTTTGTCAAAACAGCATGTAAAAAGACGTTTCCAAATAGCCCAAACCAGTTTTTTAGAATGTTTATTCTACACTTAATTGCTGTCAAAACAACCCATAACAAGACATTTCCAAACTGCCGCAGACCAGGTTTTTTAGATTGTTTTTCTGCACTTATTTGCTATCAAAACAGCGCGTACCAGACAACCCCAAACCAGTTTTTAGAACATTATTTATGCACCTTATTACTGTCCAAACAACCCATAACAAGGTGTGTTAAAAAAGCCCTGAAACCATATTCTAATTTGTCATTTTTTTCTCCATGTCTACTGTCTAAGCAAACCTTTAAAAGGTTCTTTCAAACACCCTTTTCTTACCACTTTCTTCAATACAGCTCCCAATAACGTTTTTCTTAAAGATGTTGTCCAAATACAGCTTTCGTTTAAAGGTTTGTGCAGTTCTGGCTAAATTACAAATTTATAGTGTAAGAAATCTGTTAAAGAAGGCGGGGAGTTGCATAGATGAGTCGAGGAGTAGGGGTGAAGGTGGAAAGAAGAAGACATCTATTAACGCGCTTAGTTCCATAGGTCAGTTACGTTTTCTTCGATTAACCTTATTTTGACTGCGAGTTTTTTCATTGTCGTATAGTTTAATCTTTGTTAATAGGGTGTTTAGAATTGTTTGTTTTTGGTCTGCATGTGCGTTTTTCCAATAAAAATATGAAATAAATGTAAGAATAAACTCTCATCCTTATTTACTATGTGCATAGCAAGAGGCGCACACTAAACCAGTGAGCATATGATGAACCAACCTGGAGCAACTCAAACGACATCATAGAAAGGCACAATTAGCTAGGTGACAGTATTTATAGTAAATTCGTGTTAGATGAATAAATGTGACATGGATATATTGAGACTCAACTTTTTTAAGTTGGTTAAGATCAGTTACAAAGCAAACGCAAACCTTATTAGCCAACTTCTAAATTTTCTTGACTTTATAATATAAAAAGCAAGCAATTTATGGTTTTTGCTATAGTTTATGTTGTTGATCTGCTTCAGCTCCTATATGTGTACACAGAAGCTACTCGAGGGATACGCAGAAACGGGCGCCAGATTGTGGAAATTTAACATGTAATGGCTACCTTGTGTGGGCGGATAATAAAGTCTGGAGATTTACATGAGATGAGGATTTTGCGTGAAAGCCTGTTCATGCAAACCCTATAGTGTGCACTTGAACTTTCTTGTTTTTGAGTAATGGATAGACTTTTGTAAGCTTTCGTCGCACCTGTTCTTATTTATTAATCAAAGAGATGTTAAATAAATTATAAGTTACATCGGTATTTTGGTAAAGGTTATCTCATTTGTATTTAAACATGCATGATTTAGGTATAAGCAGGACCAGAAGCAGAAAGATGATACAGAGAACCACCCAATTCCTCTACATGCGTTTAACTTTTTCGTGGTTGGCAAGGGAATTGGAAACTATAACTCAAAGATAGACCCGAAGAAAATTTAACGTCATCGACCAGTGGAAAGGAATAAGTTTGGTGTGCCTTCTGGCGGTTAGGTAGCTATTCGATTTTGAGCAGATAATCTCGGCGTTTGGTTCTTGCGTTGTCATTTGGAAGCGCACACATCTTGGGGACTAAAAATGACTTTTTTGGTAGACAATGGAAACGGACCAAATGAGAGTCTGTTGCCACCACCAAAGATCTTCCGCAATTTCAAACAAAAAAAGATTAATAGTTTTAGGGAAACTTTTATTGTGGTTCATTAGTTGTAAAATATCCATTTATTTTTTGGGTGAGAATTAAGAGATCTTTTTGACAATATATGAAAAAGTTCAAATGGCCACAGTTGCATTTCCACAATGATTATCTTATATTTATCTATTTTTTCGTTGTTTCAAACCTTTTCGAGAAATATTTATTCGATATTAATATAAATTGGTGACTTATAAGCTACTTTTGATAAATGGTTGACTTAAAAAGTATAATAATCGAATAGACTTCATATTGTTCACGATCCTTGATTGTTTCCAACGAGCATCGTTTGTTTCCGACGAGCTCACTTCCGGTGTTGATAGGAGTATAAAAGACGGGAAAAGTTATCGTTGTGCCTACTGATACGTTGTATGGGTTCGCGTGTGATGCTTGGTATGGTTTTTAATATGTAGTTAAAGTGTTTGATGTTTTGATTCAGTGGATGGGTGTATGGTATTTGTAGCGCTTATGCATTGAAATGTAGTTGGTTTTGGATTGTTTGTAAGACAATGTAAGGGATTGCTTATTTTTATGCTTGTAAATGGCTTAAAAAGAAGTTGTTTAGATATGGTGGTTGGATTTGTGTATCCTAAACGGATTTTTTGTTAGAAATTATTAAAGGAAACCATTTTATATTTTAATTAGTATAGCGTTGAACTAAGTAGTTACTAATAAGTAAAACAAGTATTATTTTACTCTAAAATAAAACGTATATAAGTTGGTATCTTTGATTGAGCTATATTAATTTCAAACACAGTTGTGATGATAAGACTAGGAGTTAAATGTCAAAATACGTACTATAATGAATAACTTTCTTTTTTGTCTAACTTTTCAACACTAAAAATCAAGCCTAATTACAATATCAATATGTGCAAATGTTGACTATCTAAGCAAGTTGAGTTTTAGATATCAGTAAAAGTTTAGATTTTTATTGAAAGACAAGCCCGGTGCAACGCACGAGTCTAAACGCCTCATAGTAATATAATTTTGTTAGAAAAATATCATTTAATAAAATGAAAGAAGAGAGAGATAGAGAGGAAAGTGGGTTGGTCCAACATCACATCTAAAATTCAAACAAACATCATATTCTACTTTGCAATCTTCTTAGAATCGGGTTTTTAATCGAACTTATCGAGTCATCAGGTTATTAGTTCAACCGGTTCGATCATCAGGTTAACCCAGTTTTCAAAAATAATAAAATATATTTACAATAATACAACAAAAAATATATTTATAAATAATGAATATTCTATATATTGAGCCTAAAAACCATTTACTAACAAATATAATATGTAAAAATAAAATTGCGTCGCAAATATATATATAACGAGTAGGTTTGCCCGCGCTCCGCTGCGGGTTGGTTAGCGGACGTCGTTAGCTCGCGCTTAGCTGCGGGACATTTAGCTACGACGTATGTAAGAAAATTAAAACATAAATCCGGAATTCTTGCAACAATCCAATGATACGAAAAAAATCTCTTATTGCATAAAGAGAACTTTGTTTAAGATCTGGATATTGGTATATAAGGTTCATGCTTTCTGTTCTTAGCAAACAAAATATAACATAACCATCTTTTATGTTCAATGCCATCAATGTTGGATAACCGTAACCACCAAGTCCACCATGCTTCTCCAGTTCTGGCCAAAAGCTCAGCTAAATAATGCCATTTGTTGTCATCTACCTGCATCCAACAAGACATCACTAAGTTGTGAAACTAAGTATATAGAATATGGAAAGAAAAAGTAGATGTGGCAAAAAGCGAGTAGAGCAGGCTGATTGAGTAACAGTTTGAACAAAAATTGTGTCCAAGCAATCAATTGTATAGACCAAAACAGGCTGACCCAAAACACCTTTTTTAAGGAGGGTTAATATGTTATAAGCAGTAAACTTTTACCATTTTAGCAGTTTAGCACATAAAAGAGTGTTTTGCAATGGTTCATTCCCTCGACTTATTTCATGTTATATTTAACCAACCTATTGATATCTCATAACAACATTTGTACTTGTTAAAACAGGTTGTCTTGGATTGAACCAAAAACACTTTTTGTCCATGTATCTTTTTATATGTAAATAATTAGTGCATTAAGTCTGATTGTAACAACCATATTGTCATATTGTGAACTAAATATGCAACGAAAGTTATCTAGAAATGCCTTGAAAGCATAATCTTGGCAACCCGTTAAAGATAATACTTTTACATTTTTACCAATATTTCATGGGTTTACATACTTACATGTGACCCGTTAAGAATAAAACATAACCTAAATTTACCCATTTAAAGTTCTCACTTATAAGTCGTGGTATTCATCCTATTGGTGATAGCTTCTTCTGCACAATATAAGCGGGTTTTTAGATAGATAGGTTACCAAACTATCAACTTTTGTTCGCCTAAGTTACTAAACTTTTTTTGTTCATTTGGGTTACTGGACTATCAAAACCGGTTAAATTTGGTATCGAACTATCGGTGACCGGTTGCTAGTGTTAATTCCCGGTTACATTGCCAGCGTGACATTTGACTTTTGATACAAATAAGTTACTGAACTTTGCGAATTTGTTCACCTAAGTTACTAAACTTTGCCAATTTTTACACACGTTTTTATACACATTTTTATCTACACATTTTTATACACACATTTTTATAAACACGTTTATACACATTTTTATACACGGTTTTATTACACATCTTTTTATACACACGTTTTTATACACACATTAAGCATTGCAGAAACTACAAGGACCAAATTGTAACTTATAGAAAGTTTAGGGGTTTATGTTGTAACTTTAGAAGATAGTTAGTTAGAGTCAGTTTTTATCTCTTCCCGCTCATTTCTTGTATAAATACCTTGTACTATTTTTCGTTTTCAGTTTAATGAAATCACTTTCACTGTGTGTTTTTCTCTCAATTCATCATTATCAACAGTTTTATACACACATTTTTGTACATACATTTTTATAAACGGTTTTATAAACACGTTTTTATACACACATTTTTATACACGGTTTTATACACACGTTTTTACACATATTTTTATACACACATACAAGGTTTTATACACACGTTTTTATACACACATTTTTATACACGGTTTTATACACAAATTTTTATACACACATTTTTATACACGGTTTTATACACACAAAAAGCTATATAAAAACGTGTGCATAAAAACGTGTAAAAAATGTGTGTATAAAAACGGATGCATAAAAATGTGTAAAACGTGTGCATAAAAAATATATATAAAATTGTGTGTATAAAAATATATAAAATTGTGTGTATAAAAATATATAAAATTGTGTGCATAAAAATATATAAAAAATATATATATAATTGTGTGTATAAAAACGTGTAAAAAATGTGTGTATAAAAACGTGTATACAATGTGTGTATAAAAGCGTGTATAAAAAAGTGCGTATAAAAATACATATAAAAACATGGATAAAAACGTGTATAAAAACATGTATTTTTAGATGAACAAAACAACAAAGTTTAGTAACTTAAGCGAACAAATTCGCAAAGTTGAGTAACATACATATCAAATAACCTGATAAGTTTCTTAGTTGGATAATTAGGCCCACAAAAAGCTGACGCGGAGAAGGTCAAAACATAATATCCCGGTTGCTAGTATACGAGGTAACCTGAATGAACACACTTTTGTTGTTCGGTAACCTTAAAGTCAAACTTCGATAGCCCAGTAACCCAAATGAACAAAAAAAAAGTTTAGTAACTTAGACGAATAAAAGTTGATAGTTTAATAACCCGTCTATCTAAAAACCCTTCTAATTATATGCATAAAGCAATATGAACAAGTTAAGTTATTGGCAAAAAAATAAATCAATTACTAGAGAAAATACAAACACGTGATTGGAGAAATATTGATCAATCAAGGTTAGATATGACTGGAGAAAATACATATTCCTTTGACTTGTATATTCTCAACTCTCCAAAAATGTAAGAAAGTCCTTGAAGCTTCAGTTTGGAAGATACGATTGAGGATGACATATTTATTGTCATCCTCAAGCATGGTATTATTATTTTTTCTTCATATTT